>JAVDOI010000003.1:31860808-32038308 GCA_032191485.1 Leptoclinus maculatus | reverse complement strand
CTGCCAAGACACACAATGTTGACACTGAACACATCTGCAAAACATTCACCGGCAAACGTTGTTCATTAGAACTCGTACAATATCTTGTAATACCACGATCAAAGGATCAAAAATCGATGAAGCAGGAACAGCGGATATCGCCTTTCTATTCATGCACATTCATCTTACTTGTTCAACTCTGGCGTCTACATTACCCACAATGCAACTTGACCTCAAACTGTTGGAGATTGAGGAGCTACAGAGGTCTGGGAAGCTCACTTCTTTCTGACTCCACACCTGACTTTTTGTTCACATATGCAGCAGCACTCCATAAGATGCTTAAACATACTTTAATGTGTTAAATCAGTGGAGTTCCCCTTTAGACCTGATTAGTTTACTATTATTGAACAAAAATGTAAATCACGGTCTCCGTATCAAAGCCCTGTGCTTTGTGCGCCATGCTACCCACTCCAACCGTGCTCTGTATCCTGCAGGTGGTACATAAACGTAACACCAATTAGTAGTATACAAACGCAATGTCACAAAATTGTAGATGAAATATGGGAAGATTTAAGTCTATCTTTACAGTCTGTGCAGCCTCTGAGGCGTGAAAAAATACAGCAGCTTGTGAACAGCAGCAAAGCCGTGCTTTCAAGTGGCATTGATGGAGGACAAGCTGCCTCTGCTCCGCAGGGACAGTCAATAGCAATTCCAGGGTGAAACTGGATTTTGTTGGATGAACAAGCCAGAGAGACATTTCAGAGATGGATGAAACCACATCCATCAACATTAGCCGTAGTTACCAAACCAGAAACCTTTTTCCTGGATAATCACTCAAAACGGGACTTCTTTTAGCCATGTCTGTGTACTTAATTGTGACGTGTTTGACAAATCTTTGTTTTTTCTAGCTTTGTCAAAGTGTCACAGCGAGCAGGTGATGCCAGATGGGAGCTGATCCTCAGTGGTTTGTCCTTCGGATTGGACTAAACAGAAAGCTTCCCTGGGCGTGCTGTGACTTTGACCTCCCGAGTGGCCGGATCAGATAGGAGCTACAGGTAAACACAAACACTGCGAGAGGGGGGGGGGGAAACAAAGCTTCGATGATAAATGACGCGCACACGCTTGGACGGACACACAGACTCACAGTCTAAAGGGAGAGACACAAAAACCTGCTCTAATGCAAGGATGTTCTTGCGCGCACAAACAAATACACACACACGCACACACACACACGACCTTTCACCTTTGATTGTGGCACATTGAGTGATGAGGGGTAATTTGCTACAGCTAAATATGTTTAGGTTGTAGGGGGTTTATGACCAGAGGCATAACCACATGCAGACACACTCAGACACACAAAGAGGCATATACATACACTGATGCATGCATATAAATAGACATATCTATGTATTTGCACAATCCTATTTATACAGAAATACCAACAGAGAGAAACATCCACATGCAAACGCATACACACGAGCGTACAAATCTGCAGATGCGTCTTCATATACGCACGCAAACACACACACACACACACACACACATACACACACACACACACACACACACACACACACACACACACACAGGCCCCTCCACACACTACGCGCTTGTCTTGTGTAAGTGAGATGTCTTCTGTTTCAACAATGTGTGCAGTGTGTGCTGCCTGCCTTTTTTTCTCCTTGGCAGAGTTACCCAATCCCCTGACACGCATTCTGCATGGATGACGGCGAGCTCTTCTCATGACGCCGCCGGAGCCACCCGTTTAGCTACGCCTTGGCTCTGTACACGCACAGTTCACAGGGTCAGAGGGCCGAGGGGTGTCGTCGTTGTGGGACCCGACTCTGTGTTGCGAGCGGTTATGAAAAACCCAGAGCAGGGAGTCTCTAGCTTTGATCTGCTCAGCTCGACCTTGTCCCGAAGATGTAACATCTGACCGGGCTTCTTGTATCCTGGGTCCCAGTACAGTGCCATGCAGTGTGGACTCAGAGAAATATTACTGACCCTGGTTGTGATCTCCGAGGACCAAAAAGCAGGAATTCAAACCACTGAAAGCACCAAAGAACCTTATGTTGACCTTGCTAGAAATCAGCAGATAGAGCGGGATTGTGTGTACTCACGTATGTGTGTGTGTGTGCGTGTTTGCATTTGTGTGTGCTTGCCTGTGGCTATGCCCTCACCTCCGCTGACCCTACAAGACAGAGCTCAAAGGCGCAGAGGTGATGCTCTCTGACCTCTGACAGAATCCTACCCAAATTAGATAACTCCACTCATTTATTATTGCAGGCCGTGACGTTCCACAGATACCACGAGAACGTGCTCCAGAGTCAGCGGTCGGGTCGAGACCTGCCTGTTTACAAGTCAGTGACTATCATTGCTCATTAATTTACACATGGCTTATTCCGTTGGTGGTTTTAATCCGTTTGTTGATTATATTAGAGAGTGAGTCAGCAAAACAGGCCGGTCGATTTTGGCACGAGCCTCCACTTCAAATGTGTCAAACCTTTTTCGTAGGGAATACCGTGAGAGAATGAAGTGAAACATCTGAATCGAAACCAAAGGAAATTTCAAGCCTTTGTCTGTAATTGGTGGCTTTTTGCGCAAGCTTCTGCATGCAAGCGCCTGAGCCAGCAACACCCAAGAGCCTCTCCCCAGCTGATTCCCAGGGAAAATAAGTTGCAGGCCCGTGAGACTTTCAATTAAGACACACTTAGCTGGTTATAACGAGCCTGAGGTCTGGCAAGCAGCTCCAATACTCTCTCACTTTTATGATGCTCTCCAATCTATAAACTCACTTATTATACAATCATATTACAAAGGCTGGTTGTTCATTAAGGTGCACTGAGGTGTGTGTATGTATGTGTGTGTGTGTGTGTGTGTGTGTGTGTGTGTGTGTGTGTGTGTGTGTGTGTGTGTGTGTGTGTGTAGGGGAGGTGTGTTTGGGAGTGTAACTCAAAACAAGATGGTGTGGAAATAATTCATTCCTTTTGTTTATCTCCTCATTATCTGAGTGTTTGTGTGTGCGTGTCTTGAGCGCAAACACACAAGTGAGTGCATGCTTGTGCCATCGGGAACAGCATGTCTCTACGTACATACTGTAGACTGGGGTTTGGCATGACTGCCCAAGAGGCGGACAAATAGTAGACGAAACTGGCACATGGTCATGTTGTGACGCGGCATTTTGCGTAAAATCACTGAAAGAGAGAAAACGGGCACAGCAGCATGAGGGAGTGAGGACAAGACAAAAGATGCTTTCATAGATTCAGGCTTTTAGCATGCTGGAACAATGGGAGCTGCTACAACTGTATATTCATTATATTGCTTTACTAGAATGCAGTTTGAAATTGTTCAGTACTGTCAAAATGCTCGCAATTGATTTGTTTGCCATCAGAAATATATGAAAGAGCGTAAATCTCACATCCTCAAAAGATACAACCCAAACTACTGTATCTGCACGGCTTGATACCAAATAGCATAAAGTGGAAAAACATGGCTGTGTCCAAAATCCCTTTCTGTTTCCTGTATATTGCACTATATTTATTGTGAGCTAATTCGTCTATAGAGTGCCTTTCAAAACTCCGCAAAAAGAAGTGTCAATGTTCTGGACATTACCTTCCTCTGACAACCCTGCAAAGTAATGCATTACATTTCATGAAAAACTAAGCCCTGCTCCCCGCTGCCACTCGATCAAGCTGTCAGAGCAACCATGGAGCCTCACTAACTGAAAACAGATTGAAAAGATAAAGATAGTTAAAGCCTACAGATCACAGTGTAAAGGGAGCCACCACATCACTGGTGATCAAGACAGAAGACAATGAAATCAAGGTAACGAGTTTCACTATTACACAAAGTTTAACCATGACTAGCTCCAAATCCACAAAACCAGCCTGAAAATGAAGAAAATCTGAAACGATTACATGAGAGTCTATGGAGCAGAGCTTTATAGTTGTCGGACCCTGGTCGGAGCTGGCCGTAGCTATGCTGTGATTGGCCAGTGTGTGTTTAAGGGGCAGGACATTTGTATTTCATATTTTATATAGTCTCCTCTATCGAACTTCTGTTATATAGAGCAGTGAATGACTGAACAATGAAGAACAATGATTTTGGACACAGCCGCAAAGGAATAGATAGAAAAGTACCAAATAGAATTGAACAGAACGGAACAGAAAATAATGGAACCGAACAGAATAGAACAGAGTAGAATGGAATAGAATAAAACAGAAAAGGTGGCAACAAATGTTTGTCACATATCTCATTACAAGTATAAACAATAATGGAAAGTAGGAGATTCTTTCCAGCCCCCTCCTACACATCCTGCCCCCTATAGCCTCTCATATGCTCCTCAGGACCTCCACTTCCTTCCAGGGTTACAGCCCAGACCTTGGCCTTTCACCAGGTGGCTCCTGTTCGGCCAGCAGCCCTGTACATCCCACCCTGTCTGGGACACAAGACCACCTAATTTAACTGTCTGCAGTCACCTTTCTTTGTGAGACCCCCTGATTACTGAATCTCAGTGGCGGGCCGTGCATTTTATACCTGGGCCTTCACTGCTGTCCTGCAGCTGAAACACAGCTACGGTTATTATTTGTTTTGTGTAAAAATGAAGCTCAACACCTATAGATACACTAACTGCAGAGAATACGCCGAGACTGCGTCTCCTCTCTGCTCTGACTGCAGCGCGTGGGTTCTGTGAGAGTACCCGCCTGTGTGTGCTTTTGGGGGCGGAGGGGCTCACGGCAGCACCCGCTGCTCGTTCACGGCAGTAACTGTAGAACGGTAGTGCTTTAACGTCATCGAGTCAAAACACCAGCAAAGTCTCCTCAAAAAGTTGTACAAATAATATACAAACAAGCATATTAAAGCTACTGCAGATGTAAAAACAAACGCATTTAACTTACCAGAGCTGCTGTTCACTATTTAAAGACAAAGTCCATCCTTCTTTCTTTGTTAATAAAGAGTTTAATCCCACGGTTGTTCAGTACATCCGTGCGTTTTAGTTCCAGTAAGAAGTCCTTCTCGATTCATGAGTATTTCTTGAATACGTTTTAATGCGTTTGAGGGCTCAAAATGTCCGCTCGACAGAGGCAGCAGATATTGGGATTGTCACCGCCCAACATGTCAGGCTAGCCCACTGACCAATCACGTATGGCTAGGCCAGCTAGCAGGCTCTGGCACGTCAAAGAATACGCCCAACATGTCAAACTAAAGATCTGATTGGTTGAACACTATGACAATCAACAATATCATCCCCATTCACTTAAACTGCAAAGGGATTCATTCACTTGTGAGTCTGCAGGCCTCGGGCCTCTCTTCTTACCTAGAGACACAGAGGTGAAATCTGATTGGATAAAAGCTCCACTTAAAACAAGCTGCACTGGAAGCAGAGCAACTGAGGAAGACAGTAGATAATGGGAAAAATATTTTTATAAATTATAATACATGTAGTGTATTTAAGAAAAAGTATTAAATTATAAAATAGCTATAACTTTGTGATTCTGTTTAGGCCAGCAGAGAAGGCTTTGCAGGCCCTGACGGCCCACCGCTGTTGAATCTGGTTATCTGCTGAATGATCGTTTTGTTTAATAATCCTGAGTCTTCCTGATGCATACCAAATGGGAAAGGACGTGACAAGGGAAATACCTGCAAGTAAATGTAGCATGCTTTTACGCTGAGTGACTGACATCCTACCTGCTGGTGAAGTGTTCTCTCACACCACACCCTTTCTGTGTAGGAAATAACAAAACATGAATGATTTTTAACTATTCTTGGCCTGTTTCCATCACAAATCCAGAAGCTCAACTCACTTCCACTCTCCTTACAATCCCGCTGAGTCTACGTGGGTGTATGTTTTTGTGCACAACAAGGAGTCCACTGTGTTGATATTTGAGTTGTGTTTTATCTCCTTGATTTCGGCATAATCACAGTTTCAAGCTCCTTTTTGTCTCTGCTTATCTTGTTTGAGTGTTTGTTTGCCTGTGTGTGTGTGTGTGTATACTTATGTGCATACACGTCTGTGCTCATATGTGTGTGTGTGTGTGTGTTATCAAAAGGGAAAAAGCACGGCGGATGTACAATGGGGACTCTTGCTCCAGACACCTCAGTAACAATCAGAGGGTCTCCGCTCAGTTTCCTGTTTGACTTTTTATTGGCTGCATGCAGTCATCACCGCCGCGACACAGACAGGAAGTGCTGCACCACTACATGATGGACAAATGGACAGGAAGATTAAAAACACGAGTAGAGAATGTGCGGATACACTCCCTATTCTATTTCAGGCTTTGAAAATACACAGACACACACACACACACTAAGGATGCTTTGCTTCCTGCCCTTTGCCACCAGTGAGTCAGACATTTTTACTCTTTCTGTGTTTTGTTTTGAATACCTTTCTCTTCCTTTCAGAAGTCAAACATCATCAAGCCTGTTTTGTGGTTTACATGACGTGAAAAAAAAGCCAACAGCGTTAGCGCTGCCACTTAAACAAAATCCACACAGTGTTTATATAAATCCACACCTTTCAGAGCGAATTCGAATCCTCAAGTGAGACTCTTGACCTTGGACTACATATAACACATTCTTTCTTCTAGAAATGAAAAGTTGAGTCTATAACCATTGAATGAGCAATCCTTTCAATAAGGTGTTTTGCCACGACAGCAGCGATACCATTCTGCAGATTCCCTTAGTCAGGTTTGATATTGTGAGCTATAACTTTAGATAAGATATGTAGTGAGTGAGTGAATCTTGGGAATTGTGAGGGAATTTAATGGAACATGATCTTGTAAAGTACTTGTAACCCCAAAGGATGCTGTCCTGCAAAAGTAGCACGGGCTCATATCAGCTGACCAATGATGAAAAAGATTTATCTGGTAGTAGAGTTGCTCATGTTTTTTTTTATTCAGCACTACATCACTGGTTACAGTCCTTAGAGGCGTGTCTGCTCCTCCTCCTCCATGCCCACTTCCCATCTCCCAGCCCCGTTCCCAGCGGAGTTCCCAGTAATCAGCGCTCCTTTGATGGGGAAGCAGAGCAGGGAGAGGCACAAGGGATTATGACTGAAACAGCCGGAGCTTTGGTTACAGCCTCTATGTTTTCTAAGCCATCACAACGGCAATCTTGGAATTTTCCACTGAATCATAGAAATAGAGGTGCTGCAGAATGTGGCCTGCACACATAATCACAGAAAAATGTACATAGTACATGTGTGCACTTTTATGTGCAAGTAAAAGTATGCACGAAGTACTCACACACACCACAAATATAGTGTAACAACAACATATACAATAACCATCTGAATGCGGACTAGGTTCGCATTGTTTGGTGGACAGTGGTGGACAATTTTGCCATTAGACGAAGGCATGGGGCCCCCCAACAACCATTACATTACATTACATTACAGTCATTTAGCAGACGCTTTTATCCAACGCAACTGACAATTCACCAAGGGCCAAACATCGTTACACACTGGCCCCTGGCTGCTTTAAGAAGCATTTTTTAAACCTTGACACAGCAGAGACGTTAATGCGTGATGAAAAGGAGATTTTACAAACTATCATTAAAGATGTAATTCAACGTGAGCTAATTTATGCACATCGAAAAAATGTGTTTTCCTCATGTCGCTGCACGCTCTCCTAATTACCGGCTCTCCTCTTCTCATTATCTTGGACAAATTGTAAACAGAAACATCTCCCCTTCATTTTATTTGATTTCATACTTCTTTTATGATTATGTGCCCTTCTTGACTATGATCATCAAAGCTCCCATTAAGAAACATCCCCACCAGGGATTAGTTATAATAGCCCACTTTATTACATATTCATTTTAAATCTTTTATTCCCCAGAAGAGTACAGCTTTCATATTACTGTATTGGTGTGAGCTGGGTATTACATTACATCATGACCTTCTTTCAGGGCCTCATTAGCCTGCTCGTTATCTCATTAGTGAATTGAGTGGACCTCGTTGGCACCTGTACGCTTCGCCAGGATGGTACTGGTTAACAGTGTGCTGTTTGTTAATGAGATTGATTTATCAGATACGTGAGTGCTCCACTTTTTTAAATCTTTTTTTATCATTTTTGGTGGATTTCTGCTCTCTCTTCTGTCTGAAAAGGGCTGTGCTGGAGAGTTATTTCATCACCATGAACGACATCAGCCAAGGTCAGTGGTGTATGTGCATCATCCTACCAACTTAAAGCCAGAACTTGCAGCCGTACATTTTGACCACACGCTTGAGTCAACCCGCTGCACGCTGCTGTTTAGATGGTTTTAGAGGAATGTTTAACTTAATAGACAGCAGCCGTCTCTTCTGCGTTTGGCAACAACAAACACACAAATACATTTAGAATAGCAGGAAGAGAGGTTTCCCCTTCAAAAGAATGAAAAACAACAAACGCCAACAAACAACTGCTCTGTGTTTCCTTCAAAAGAGCTTGTTTGAATCGTTCCTTTATTTGTGTAGAGGGCCTGTGCATTTCTGGAAGTGAACAGCCTGAGGACAGAGGGGGGGTGGGGGGTGGAAAGCGGAGGGTGTCCTTTGGGTTAATTTAGCCCTATTTTGTTGGTGGTCATGCCGAAGCTGTGTATCGCCCAGAGGGACATGCTGTTTGGGGGTGGAGATTTTTTTTCATTTTTTTTCAGAGGGGACACAAATGCACAGAGGAAACACTGGTAGCACTTAAGAAAAGCCAAATAAACAATTTGGGCCCAAATGATTCACAGGTGTGGGCAGGCAGGACCGCCATCTGCGGCAGGGCCCAACGGTGGCACCCCCTCCCGTCGCAGTGGTGGCACGGTCCTCCGTAAGAGCACGATTATGTAATCACTTCAGCTGTCGGTAGGGCTCAAACCAAACCACAGAGGGAGGGAAGATGGGTGCTGCTGACTTCTTGCTGTTCAGAATTTGTCTTCCAATAGCTCTCCATGAATAACTCTGTGTGTGCGCTTGCATGTGTTCAGAGTTCTCACATTCCTTGTGTGTTTTAAGGGTCTGCTATGAGTGTGCTGTTCAAGACAACTGGTTCGTTGGCTATTCCACACAACACCTCTTCTTTCTGTACAGCGAATCTGCTCGTCCACGTGAAATAGGTGGGGTCGGAAGCTTGGCGCCGTAGTGACTACTCCCCTTGGCATTTTGCTCACCGTTGCACACCATTTGGCTCAATTAACAGTTAATGAAGAGGGGAAATAAAGATGTCAATTAGCAAACTCGTAAGCTCATTAGCTCGGTTGCTAACGAAACAAGCTTATTCAAAAGACGTATTGGTACAGTCAGCTTACTATTGGTCAATGGCGCAAATTTGCAAAACGTAACACTATGTGGTGTGTGACAAAATCTTAAGATTGGCCACAGTGGCTGGTGGAGTTCAACTTTTAAACAGAAAAAAACAGAGTTTTGACAGAAAAAAAACACTTTCTGAATGGGAGAGGTTGTTATAACAGCATATATTAAAAAGATTTCAGATTATTCCTGCAAGACCTGGAAAATTGCATCAACGTTTAAGTAATCTCAAAGCACTTATGTAGGTTGAAACCCTCTGAGTACAAAACAACCCAATAATGTTTCAAACAGGCGCCGAACACAACACACAAAACGCCGCTTTTTGAACAACCCTCCTTTCAATGATGGCCACAACGGTCAAAACCTTAACTTGATTAGCGGGATAAACATCAGCTCAAAGGCATTAGTATGGTATGGTAAAGTGGTGACCTCACTGATAATGCACACACACACTTAGCAAGCACTAAAACTAAGCTCGGCATGGGCAGCTGCCAAGGCCAATCAAAGCCCTCTGTACATCCTGGGAGCAGCTGTCGTGTCCAATCGTAGCTGCACGTGTGTCATCTGCCTTTCAGTTGGAAATGAAGTTCAGAATAGCGCTGTGAGAACCCAACGGCAACACTCTTTTGGGTTGCACCAAATTTCTTCTCATCAGGGGACAGAAAGGTCAAAAAGTCTCATTCAGATTCAAAATAGATTTTTAAGAGAAACGTGATCAAAGCATTGTATGATGAATTGAAGTACTAAACTTCAAAAACTATAATTGATCTAAGAACAGTTTCCAACAGAAGTCTAAATCTGTTTTAGCTAAAAAACCAACCCAGCAGCTTCATTTTGATTCTCATGAAAAGTCCATGTCTACCTTTTCTCTCTTCCTCTATGATCCCTCTAATAACAGGTTGGTCTAGTCATCTTCCCAGCAGGCGGTGGAGTCTGGGACTCCCACTATTTTACCCACCATTACATTCACTAATAAGCCATCAAAGTCCTATCAGTGCACACAAGGACCCAGGCAGACTCAGGTGACCTCGGGTGACCTCTGTGCAGGTCAGTTCCTGTGCCCAGGGGCGCCTCGGGGCTCCCGATGAGCCAAAGGTCATGACAGGGGGGGGAAGGGGGGAGGGAGGGGTTAGGGAAGAGGGTACTATGTGAAAAGGGATTTTTAAAAAGATGGAAGTCGCCCCCTCCGACATGCACACACAACTCAGTCCTGATTATCTAAGGATAAACAACTGAGGTGTAAGTGTTCTCCAGAGGGGGGTGGGACAGAGAGAAGCCCTGTTTCCTTCTGAGCACAAAGTGTGTCTGTGGTGAGGTCAGCTGGTGACAGCTGAACGCTCCCAATCTGTAGGCCTACACCTCAGCCAGCTACTGCTTCACAGACTTACTGAAAAGGCTGATTCATGCATTCATCCTGGTAGCAAAATGATTCACAGCTTACACACACACACACACACACACAGACACACACACAGACACACACACAGACGCACACACAGACACACACATGCTACACAAACACATTTGGACCCCAAGCAGGGGCTGAGAGGTCTTAACACAATCACCTTTTCTTCTTTGTCGGAAGGCAGGAAAAACAGTGGTGCGACACGGCGGCTTCTCTGCCCATGTGGAAAGACTCATGGGAGATTATCGCAGTAGAGCCTGGGCCGGGGCCGAACAAGGGCCCAGCTGTTGAACAGGAAGTCACCTCCGGCACGGCCCTGCGCAGCCAGCAGTCCTCCTCGCTGCCTGGCCGGCAGCCGGTTTGAGGGAGGAAAGTAAAAACTGAGACTGATACAACAAAGTCTCAATAAAGCTCCCAGTGTGCTCAGGCTGTGTGTGTGTACATCTGAGAGAGGCAGAGAGATGGTGGACGGAGAGAAGTTGAGGACAGATATGTAAAGAGAGACATAAATATATAGAGAGAGAAAGAGGAGGATTGTTTAAGATTGATTAAGAACATTTCTCAGGATGAATAAATCCTGTGCAGTTCCTATGCTGTGGGAATAGACTTATGACTTTACAAGGAGGTGTTTGATACTGAACGGAAATCTGAACCTGGAGGGAAATCAGCTGAGAAAGTGAAAGAAACAAGTCCCACGACTGCAGTCCCATCAGTTTGAACTGTGCTGCTTTCCCCTGCAAACATCAGGATGGAGCAAACTACAAAGAAATGTTGTAAACAATCTTTCAAATGACATTTATGACCAAGACTGCGCCACAGTCTGCGCACACAGCTGAGCCATACGGCTTCTTTTGACGTCTGTAGCTTTGATGCGGCTTCAGATGTGCCGCCAACGCAACTGCAGAGCCGAGGAAGGAGAGGGAGAGAGAGAGAAAGAAAGAAATTTGTTGGAAGGAAAAAAAAACAAAAAAAACGGAGGGACAGAGACGCACAGAGAAAACACAACCGGCCTGCCAGAGAGAGAGTAACACACTAAGTCACTCAGTAATTAGCATTGCAGATGCTAGCGATAGGAAGTGTGAATGGGCCTCATGCATACGGCCTGAATCTGAGCATTGTCCGAGGACTGCGCGGTAGTCGTACTGTACGGCAGTGGAGTGGGAGTGGAGTGAGGATCCAGCGCTCTGTAAGCGGTCGGAATTCACTGTGGATATGTGTGGGATTCAAGGCTTTCCTCTTATCACAGCTAAATGTCAAAGTGAGGATGTAGCGGCGCGGAAACAGAATAAAGCATAGCAGAAATACTTCTCAGGCTGTGTCAGCGGCATACTTTACATTCAGCAGCAGACTCAAGTGAGCCACTCTCTTAGTTCAGCTTCCAGACCCCCAGCTGATGTGCTGATATAACAGAATTATACAACAGGAGATATAATGTAGATGAAAATACATCCATCCTAGTTTCTATTTCTGCACTCAAACATGCACACATTTGCATCCCCACTTATTTGACATCGATTAAACTGCTATCCAGTCTAATCAGTTGTAGAGTTTACACCAGATGATCAAGTCTGATAAGTGGGTAAAAGGTGAGGAAATCCCCTGTAACTTGTTGACAGCACAGGCTGCCTTTGTAGTTTTGAGTTATCTCCTGTAACCTCCATGATACCTCATCCAACATGATCAAATGCAGCCTAACAATGTTAGCTCTGCCCTAACCACAACCTACACTCCCTCATGACCCTCATTAACCGACTACGTCTGGCCCACTGCATGGTCCGTCAGTTCTGTTTGAAGTGTGCGTGTGTCACTGTCTCTTCCAGCTCCGTGACAGATGACCCGGCGACCTTGTCCTTCAGAGGCCGGCGGATCAATAAACACAAGGGCTCCTCCTGCCGTCATCAAACAAGCTGAATCCGCTTGTGTTTGAATGAACATGGTGTGATTGTACGTGCGCGTGTGTGTGTGTGTGTGTGTGTGTGTGCACGCACCTAATCCCACCTACAGCTGGCGTAATTCTTATCCTGGCGTCTGAGAATCAATATAATGGGGGGGGGGGGGGGGGGGGGGGGGGTTGATTAGCATTAAACATGTCTATTGATCAGGAGTGTTTGAGCTGAATATTCCCCGATGCACACTGCCGGGTGTTTAAGCACACGGCGCAGTAATCTATAGGCCCATAGTAAACACCGTTTAACAAATGAGAGCACGGACATTCATAATGTAGCCATTTAGCTGCTTCTTCATTATTCAACATTAGTGCGTGGTGGAAGTTACATGCCTTGCTGAATCAAACCTGTGACTTTTCATTTTCTGTACACATATAAGTCAGGCTAATTGTTTAAGGATCTTAAAGTATTTCACAGAAAATACACACATCATTAAATCAAATGTTCACCTTGATTTTATACCCGACTACATCAAGACGTTGTGCACCCAACACTGTTATTTTCTATGTGATTTTCTGCTGGAGTTTTGTACTATTGAACTTTCTCCTTGCCATAAAGGAAATCAAATCAAAAGAAGCCCTACGTATATAAGGCATATCCACAACTATATTTAGCCCTAGAACACCCACTCAATGTAGAGAGCAGTGCCAAAGCAATATGTAATAGAAAACCGTCTCGCTTTTTTCCTGTAATATGTCAAATGACAGGAGGAGAGGATACGAGAGATGATTACTCACTCAAAAGTGAGTTCAATATTGATGTGTTTGGGAAGCGCTGAGCACTGCAATGACGGTAAAAATGTCATCTCCACGTTTAAGGATGGCTCACACTGTAACTTTTTTTGGTAACATTCACCACAAATATGCGGCCTAAATTGGACCAGTCCCAGCGGCTCCCTGGCAGTATGGTCGAGCTGCATAACTTGAGGTGAAGGCGTGTGTATTTTCCATACTCACACAGCATGGAGGGAGATTCGCCTTCACGTCTCACGGCAATCCGTCAGAGAGCCCACAAGCAGCACGCTGACACACACCAAAACAGGGGCTCCATTCTCCTAAAAAACGTTTCTCAACCTAGATGAGTCACAGAGTAACTGGCACTGCTTGAAACAAGCTCGTCGGCCCCTCGCTTTCCTTGTGGCTGGGACTGAGGGGATAATAAGAGAGCCGGTAGGAATCAGGGGCCTTTCTAATCCTAACCTCCACATAGACAGCACTATTATCAGCCTTGTGTTTAAGTCAGATTACATGCTACAATTAAAGGAGGCATCGTCAGGCTCCTTTATGGGAACAGCAACAGCGAGCCAAGGGCAAGGGTTTGGAGAGTTTTCGGAGAAAAGCCTTGTTTGTGGAGCGCAGAGGCTTGACAAACTGTCCTGGTGGTAGCGGTGGAACGGTTGAGTCATGAGCGTAATGTATGCTAAACATGGGTGTAGATGCATAAACATGGACTGTACACAGAGGAATATATTCATATTATATAACAGGGGGGGGATAGTGTTCATACACATTTCATACACTGCAAATAGTGTACTGAGTCACACCAGAAACATGCTGCTCAGAACCTTTTTACAAATGTGGAGGTTGAATAGCTCTGCTGCATGTTTGATGCAGCTTTTGCATTTCAGCGAAAGGAGCTGGTTATCAATCACGTTATTATGTGTCATTGAACAATTGACGGCTGAGTAAATTAGAGGGGTGGAAACAGCTTATAGGTATGAGGAGACCTGTTAACACTCAGATGCCCCTTATTGCATTCCAGCCACTTAAATACATAACATAATAAATAAATAACACAACACATTTACAAATGCAAAAACAAAAGTCACAATTCATCTGTTATGAAGCAGATGACAGCTGGATCAAGACAAAGTCAATAGCAAATGAATAAATGAATAAACAAATGTGTAAATGAAGAAGCAAACAGACAAGTGAATGCATAATTGTGAAAGGCCTTCTGTGCGCTCCTCCCCGCTGCACACAGCAACGAGTGTGTGTGGTACTGACGAGAGGCCAATAGGGAAATCAGTGGAGACGCTTTAAATGCCTTAATGCAGTCAAATTGTTTTCAGATTTCCCATTGATGGACAGTTTCCTTTCAACCATTTAACTACCTCCACACACACACACACACACACACACACACACTCCTCCAAAGCACCGGTCAGTCGCTCTAAGTCTGGACATCGTTACGACGCTCTTTGCTTGACCCTTGCCCCCTGACCTGTGATCCTGAAGTGCTGTTGCATCGTGAGCCACTGAGGTGGGCAGGATGCAGGCCTAATCTGGGGAGAGGAAGTCACGGCCGGAAAGAGAGAAGGAGAGCGGTCGGTGGAGGCTGATTAATATATACCGAAATAAACCAATATAGATCAAAGGCGGAGATAAGCCTCGAAGAAGCGTCGGAAAGCTTTCATATCTGCATCTGTTTCTCTCGCGTCTCAGCAGAAACAGAAGTCACGAGGTGTGAGGGATATCTGAAACACATCCGGTTTCTGCCTGGACTTGTGCTTTACACCTGATTAGTTACAGGAGGTGAACAGATGAGTACAGATGAAATGAGACGGAAGACAAATAGGAAAAAAGAGCCAGTGAGAGGAGAGGACCTGCCACTCTTAAAACAAAGCTAATGCCTCTTATCCTCGGTCACATCTTATCTACCTGGAGCTAATCTCCAATCATCTAAATACTCTGGGATTACTCCGTCCACTCAAAGGGCCACGCCTCCACCCGCTTCTTTGAATCGAATGCTAAAAAAGACAAAGGGAAGTATTAATCTGCATACAAGGGTCTTGGTCAAATTTACATGACAGCAGCTTAAATGGACTTGATTTTTATTCCATTTGACTTGATGACCTGTGTCTGTTTTCGAACACGTGTGTGACAGCGATACAAGATGCGTCTGATATGACACTTTTTTTTTACCTGGTATTGCTTTTCACATTTTTTTATTTTGAAATTTTTGATCTGGATATCCAAAAACTGAACAAACTGTCTTTTATCTATAACTCCCAACCCTGCAGAGCTGAGGGGCTGAGACGTGTCCAGACAAGTATCAGGGTTCATGGTGACGGGTTTAGAAAAATGGACGGGTGGATGGATGGGGAGTATGAGGGTTGTGGGCAGTCTGTAAACTGGTGAAAGCGAGTAACTGGACCCCAACATACACGACACTCTCCTGGGATAAACAAAGTATTATTTTCAGTATCTGTGAATGTACAGATTGTTTCCCAATAAATCGTCTAGTCAATACAACGTTACATGACCATTACAGCTTTCCAGAGTCCAAGGTGACTTCTACAAATATTAAAAATGATCTACTGTATAACTATTTTCGTCTTTAGCTTCAGATCTAGTATGTAATGCCCTTTTATCACATCTGTTGTCTTTATTAATTAACCAAGTAATATTATATATAGTAATATATCCCATTTCATTTAGCCAAAACCTAAATCTTGCATCATAAATTGGGTCGATATATCCTTTGATGTTCTGCGTGTTTGTTCAGAACCAGATATGACTCGGCAGGTTTTGTAAAATAACCCTTCATTTAGCTTTTATTCCTCCTGCTGTTTACTTTTGCTTCAACCTTTTCCCTTTTGTTCTGGCAGTAAATATGAGACTTTAGGCAACACATTTCTCCATCAAGAGGGTTTCCCAAGAACAATAACGTGCCGTGACCCAGGAAGCACACACAAGCGTTCCAAACCCCTCTGGCAACACACACACATAGGCAACACACACACAGCAACATCTGCGTATGATGAAGTGGTCAGCGCTCTAGTAAAATTGGATGAGGCTTTAAAGACATTCCTCCATTTTAAGGCTAGGTGAGAGAGAGATGGCTGAAGGTAATGAGGAGGCAAACAGCTCGAGTGTCACTGACACTGCACCACCTCCCTGATCCCTATCCCAGCTTTCCTCCAGGGCAAACAAACAAACAACAACAGAACCAACAATGCAGAGGTAATTGGCATTCCTGATGAGGTGGAACACAACCCCCTACAGGACTGTATACATGTTTGTTTGTGCACACTCAATCCAGCACCTCCAGTGCAGTGGACGTATCACTGCGAGGCTCACTAGCTGCTCAGTATTTAAATTCAATTGGAGGATGTTGTGCTTGCTTCAGCAAGTGGGGACGAGATAAGTTAATGTGTGATTTGAACCCAAAAAACGTCGAAAGAACAAACTTTCTTTGAAGGTAGAAAAGTGTATTACAATACAGGAATCAAAGTTAATGCATTTCTGATGTATAAATTCAATGCATTCACATTTTGTAGCGTTTATAAAACGATGTATTTAAAAACAATGTAACATAGAAATACTCGTACCACAAGGTCTACGTTACAGGATCTAACAAACAGTACTAAGTAAAAGACTCCGTACAAACAATCAACAAACTGACTGAATCGTCACAGTGCATCCTAAGTAGGGATCCTCAACACATGGACGGTTTAACATAAATATTGATCAAGCTCAATCAATAAGATAACAGATGTCAATAAAGGTTTGATTTGCATACACGCTGCTTAAGCAAGATCAATCCCTAAATAAAGCATTAGTGTCAGAATGGAAATCTTTTAAACAAACGTGTTGTAGCTCACTCGGGAAATTGTAAAATAAATGGAAATGAAAGGACTGACAGATGTAGAGGCTGGCTGACAGACAGACTGACAGCTCTCTGCCGTGCCACATTCCTCCGGTGTTGAGTCATGGCATGCTGCAGATCAGACACCACTTTCTCAGCAGACTCTCAGTGACTGGGTAATCTGGAGTGTCACACACCCTCTCCCAATCCCGCACCAAGCTATCCAAACAGCGCCGGCGAGCAAAGGGGAGGAAATTGAATTTCCCCCTCAAAGACAGGCCTCCAAATCCCCATCAACAGGAGCTTAGAGAGCCTGCAGTCCATCAAGTTTCATCTGCCACGGTGGTCCAGCCAATCAGGTTCCTCCTTTTTTACGCACACATTGCGCTGGCATGCATGAGCACACGCACAAACATGTCAGGATGCATGCAGAAAAACCGACGCTCACAAATGCACTCGAGCAGTCACACAAGCTCACATGCACAAACAGATAAATACGGGCACAATCAACCAAATGCAAACATACACGCAGACACACGGTCCTACCCCCTCCTCTCAGTGCCCGCCTTAGCATCAACAATCAACAATCTGAGGCATTGTGGAGCCTGTGATCCTGTGACCTTTCCCCTCTGGAGTTAACCCCAGAGCGGCCAGTGCTGAGAGGTGAACCAGGCGGCTCATTGAAAGGCGGTGAAGTTCCCATGAGAACGAGGACGGGAGGGGGGGAGCTCAGACATCCAAGATCCTGATGATGATGATGATGATGATGATGATGATGATGGTGGTGACGAAGGGTTTGAAGCGGACTTCAATGTTCTGACATTCTGGTCGGCTTGTTCGGTGTGTAGATGTTCAGAATGTAAAAAGTCAGCAACGTTAATGCCTCAGGGCTCGGTGGTACATCCACAGGGCAAACAATTAGAGTGTGCAATGATAATGTCACTTTGGAGAATCATCCCGGTTCATTCATGCAGTTTAAATAGCATTTCTGTGAACCATCAACGTCATCCATCTCCAAACTGTCTTAAGTAAAACCAAGTTAATATAACCTGAGACCAAGATCCAACCAAAACTCCTTGCACCAGATTTAACCCCTCCTTCATTACTGTGTTGACAGTCTAACACACAACAGCTGCTCCCACCAGCACCATCACCATCTCTCCAGAGCACTATCCCAGCTGCAACACCTCTCCCTGGGCATCCAGGTCAGTGGCCCCAGTCCCTCCCCAAGGGCCAAGGGTCTTGTATTTAAGGGACCAAAATACCCTTTCAATGAATGGAAACAGGTTATGATGTATTGCTGAGTGCATTTGGTCTGAGGATCTTGCGATGAGGTGACTTTGTAATTTTATTTTTCCAATGGCAGTCTCAAAATTGGTTTTTGAGGGGTTTGCATGTGTCATGGTTGCCATAGAAAAAATGATTTGCAAGGTGCTGCTTCATGTCTGTAGATACTAGCAGTCGCCTTAATTGGAGAAAGTGCTGCTACAATACCATATCTTTGATTGAAAAGGATTGGTGGTATTGGAGACATGACCTACTCAAGTGTCAGACAGAGTTTGTGTTGACCAGTATTTATGTTTAAAAAAACGCCACAAAATAACAGCAAACATATTGCCAAACATAAGTAACCATACTCACTGACTTAAAATTGTGCAGTGTTGGTGAATGGACCCTCCCAGCTTCATGTCAAGTTATTCAGACGCCTGATTGGAGGGTTAAACAGTGATTGTACCGACAAAATGCTGTGATTCCACTTCCCATAGCTCTTTAAAAAAGTAACATCATCGGGAAATTAAATGATGAGTAATTAGACAGGTTTAAAGCTTAAACAAATAAGTATTGCTCTTGTTTGCTATGATTTCATATTGTTTTGATTGCTGTGATTAATTTAAGACCGACTAATCCACTGCTGCAAGCAATGAAAACTACAGCATCTCATGAAGGTACAGTGCCAGATGTCATGAATAACTTCACAAAAAGTGCTGCCTGTGATTCATTGGATCTAGAAAACGTGCTAGCTGCAGAGTGAATTTATGACAGCACTAATATGTGGAGTACTATGACCAGCATGAAGCATAGTAGTAGTCTTTAATAATAAAAGGTAGTGCTTGATACTGAAGATCTTCCTCTAAAATCTTCCTCTATAAACTCAAACAGACAAACTTTGTGGAAAGTTTTAGAAGTTTTTTTCAGACTTAGTTACAAGGCTGCAGGTCTTGATCTCTCTCTCTCACACACACATCAAATTTACTTTAAAATGAACACTTACAAATCAAAGTTTACTAGATTATGGTTCAATACATTTGGTCAACACACGTCTCTCACTCGTTTCCTCTGTTTCGTTGTTGTCTGTTGTGACATTAGTATTTCTGCCGGGTGGCTGAAGTCTCTGTCAGACTGGAGAGCATTTCTGCTTTTGTTCGTTTACAGTTTCTGTGTGGACTTTACAATAGTTGTGCAGAACAGAATTAGCATAATTAAGAAAAGGAAAGTCCTCCGTTTTGTGTCCATTTCCCTCCTCAAAGCCGCAAACTGTGACTTCAGACGTCCACTCCATATGGCTGATAACGCAGCTGAACACGCCGCTCGCTAATCGCTCCTATAACAGTTGCTTCCTCCGCATGTCGGCAGGAGAATAATTATAAAATGCAGAATTTAACTTCACAACAGCTGCTAGTATTGACAAAAAGGTCAATAACGGGTGTAATCTGTTATCCAAGTTGAAATGAATCACTTGTAGACCTGGCTGTTTGTTTTCTTCTGGCAAAGGGTCATGTGATAGGGGCGTGACGAATCAGGAAGAACACGTTGTGACTGTGAAGACCGTATCAAGTAGTGAACGCGGGTGTCTACGTCATCGTTTCCAAACTTATGCGGTTCGGCCTGTCCACACTAGGAGGGAACCCGGGAGTTTTCTAAACTTACCCGGTTTCGGTAGCGTTTCTAAACTCCTTCGTTTTCAGGTGCTCTAAAACTCTGGAGTAGTGTTGACTCTCAGTGTGAACGTAGCAAAAGATATGCGTTTTAAAATGGAAACGTAGTAGTGTGGATGTAGCCTTAGAGTAAAATAGACCATAAAGCAGGGTATGCTTTAGGGCGTGGTTACCTTGTGATGACAGGTCGCTGTGACGGCGTTGTCCGTTCTGGGAGTCTTAGACCTTTCACAGTGGGTTTTCAGTTCGTGAAAGTTAAATGTAACATTTTGGTCGCCTGCAAATATCTTATTTGGTGTTCTGCTGTACTTAGCTCCTCCTCCTCATGTCACGCCTGGATACTGTGGCAAACCAGGGGGAAAAGCCGAGCAGACACAGCACAGGAGGCGGATTCCCAAGCTCAGGTTGGGGGAGGTGATAGAGGGAGTATACACTATCCAGTGCAGGTGCTGCAGCCACTAGGCACATGGCAGTGGTCACACCTGCAGCCCGTCAGCTAATTAGAATGAGCATATGTTCACAGAGCTGTGAAGCAGCAGCAGCAGACAGACTGGGCAGAAGAACACGAGGATCTGCTGAACCTCTTGAGAGGAGCTGCAGCAGACAGGAGGTAATTCAGCGGACTCACCTCTCTGCTCTGCTCTGCCCAAACAGGACGGAGGAATCGTCTCACACTGGGTGTAGACCGAAGGCCAAAGACCCCGACCGGGAGGAATCCTTTGTTGAGTTTGACCCTATCCCCCTTTACCTTACCCTGTTTATTAAAGGATGCTTTTTGTTACATGGCTACTGTCTCTGAGTCACCTGTCTTATCTCTGAATCTTGCCTCCACGTCCCCCGGTTTGCCACAATACAAAAAACAAGCTGGTGACGGCCAAAATGTTGAACTCAAGGCTTCAAAACGGCAGTCCCCAAACCAATGGGTGATGTCCCAGTGACTATACTTCCACTTATTGTAAACAGTCAATACTGCCTTTCAAAGACAGGCAATTATAGAACATTTCTTAAATTATTACTTGTTATGAAACATAAACATTCTCACTTATCTAATCTATTTATTCGCCAATGATGATTGCATAAGAAGACATTCATGCTCACAGCTGACCCTTTATATGAGAGACATCACAGTTTTGGTAGCAGCAGTGCATGACTCTCACTGACTTTTAGTGGCCAGTTCAACATCCTGTGAACTATATGACCACATCAACACCTCACAGAGGCATGAGAGTACAGTCCATGCATACTCACAAACTGTAGACCCATAAAAAAATGTATCATGTGTTATACAATCATATATAGTATGCACACAGACACACTTTCTAACAGTTGTCTATATCCTGTGAGGCGGTCCGCCAGCAACCTCTAAACAATGTATCCTTTAGATAAGGATCTGATCACTGTGTGTTTTGAGTTTGTGTGTGTGTGTGTGCGCGTGTGTTGAGTTTGTGTGTGTGTGTGTGTGCGTGCGTGTGATGCTGGCTATAATCGCCAGTATTCATGCTGCACCGGGCTCCCAGCGTTTCTACAGCTGTCGCCTCTTGTACTCACTGACCTCCACCAACAGGTCCTGGGGCCATCGGTCCTTATGGCAGCCATTCAAACCCGCCGCTGTATGAGCGGAGCTGCAGGGCGAAGACGGGCTCTTTAGTAAACTGGGGAGACACTTGTGCTACATGCAAAACATTTCACAGTTCTGACCTGAGATGAAAGGAAGACATAGACTTGTGTGTGTGTATATACAAGTAGACAGGATTAGATACAATACGTTTTTTTTGGAGCTAAATTTAGTCAATTAAGCGATTGGATAATCATTTTGATGTAGTTAATACTTTATGTAATCTATCAAGCAAATATGCCAAACATTCTGGTCTTTTAGCTTCTCAAAAATCTGAGTTTGATGCTTTTCATAATTTTATATGATTTAATTAGTTACAAAATCAGTTGTGGTGGTACAAAATTTGTTTTGTACCACCACAACTATTCGCTTGTTACGTGCATTCACAAACACTCATCCAGCCCTGCCTCCAGTGGACTAAATACCCATTTCCCTTCCACACACTCACAAGTCTTCATTCGTTCCATAATGGCATCGGACAGTCTTCCGGGGGCCTTCCGATAGATAGACCCACTCTCTGTGGACCTTCACCCAGTCACATGAGCCTCATGAGTGTGCACATCTCCCCCCGAAGAACAAAGCACACACAGACACAGTGTAATATCCATCACCGGTGGCATTCATATTTCCTAGCTTCAAGTCTGCAATGAGTGCAAATGTTCACTATTGGAATCATGTGCAGACAGATAAGTGCCCTCGCCAAACGGCAGAAAGGGAAATGATGTTTTTTTTTTTAACAACAGCATGTCTAGTCAACTTAAGTAGAGGAAAAATCCTCTCAGGAAAGGGTCATCAACATCAGCACAGATGCTCTTCTGTTCTCCCTCTCTTCACTCCTATAGGTCTCTCTCCCATATACACATGCAGATACACTGCTCTGTCAATCCGTGATGGATGTCCACTTCACAAATGTGAGGATATGAAGTCTGGGGATTCCCGTTTCCCAGAGGCCTTTGGGTGACTTTGGCGGGAGAGGGGAGCTCTGTTAGGTAAACAAAGCAGGCTGCACTTCCTGCTTGGTCAGTGAGAGAAGGTAGGGAGAGTGAGAAAGCAATGCTTTATCTCATTTCGAGAGACAAAACACGGATCATGGAGGAGAACGGGAAGAGCAGGGGCAGGAGGAGCGGGGGTGGCAGAGGAAGGGCCCTTTCCCTCTCAGCTGCGCCTCCACTTCCTGTGTGGGGAGGAAGTCCCTTGTTGGGCGCACAGTGATCTCATCCTCGGTTGCAAGGAGCTTCCGTCCTGGCGAGCAGCGGCGCTTTGAAGCGGCAACCATAGGAGGCAAACGAAGGAGTAGACGCGCACACACACACACACACACACACACGCCTGTCCTGATTATCGCAGTGGAAGACATACACACACCCACACAGCCGGTCTGACAGGAAACAGTGCTGCTTGGAACAAACAAGCACTTCCTGTGTGTACTGTGGCCTGTTCACAGAGAGGGCCCAATCAAAATCCAATGTCCTGTCCACTGCATCATTATCACCATCATTCAGGGGACATTACTGCTCATTTGCTAATAGCCACAGGGCCTTATTTATGCTTACAGCCCCCCCCCCCCCTAACCCCAAACACCCACTGCAACCCCCTCACTGACGACCCACGTTTGGACATGTTTCTCTGTGCGGAAGTCCGCTCGTCCTTTTAAAAGTTGGCCACTAATTGAAATACATTAGGCTTAAATTGCCTCTTTTTTCCTTTCACCCATCATGTTGACAGACGACCCAATATTTAAGTTTGTCTCACTAATTTGTTGTAGAAATACCGATGCAGCGAGGCAATGTGGCTCAAGGGGCTGTTGGGCCGTTGGTTTACAGTACCATTACATTGAGAGATGGCAGGAACAGAACAGCCATTATGTTCCCAGTTCATAGTGCGGTCACCACTGGACTCCATAGGATCTGATGATGGTCACGCACCGGGGCCAGCCATCTACGAGGTTTCTGTATTTACTGCAATAACTTTAGCCTGCCCTAAATGCAGAAGTGTCAACTACCTCAAGAGGGACACTACATGATGCATATACCACAAGCCCAAGTATATTTAATGTTATACAAAAGAACAGCTGGGGGAAATACGACACTGCAGCTTGTGCCTTAATAAAAGCTATTGTTGAGCTATTTTTTTTTGCATTTATTTTCTATGTCGTTTAATGTATCTTTTCATTCGTGGAGTTGACTCTGCCACTATAAATGCCTCAAAAGCAAATTACTGAATGTAAAAACATTTAATGGCTTTTTGTAGAAAAAAATGCCCACCATAAATAGTACCAAAATCCGAGTTTGGTTTCATAAAAAAACGTAATGATTGTAACTTTAATATAAAGAATTAGATATGCACTTATTTTCTGATATTGATGGTGCGTTTGTCCTGTACAGAGACCCCCTTTAAGGGACCAGTGTACTCCGTCAGAAGTGCTTGTCGGATGGGTGAACTGCTTCGAAAACCCCGTCCTTTTAAAAAACGTCATCTTTTGAGACTTTGTATAGCTGCCTTGTGTGATTGTTATCCTGTTCCGTCCTGGGTGATAATATGACAGTATAAAGAGACAGGAAACACAGAGAGAGAGAGAGGCAGTAATGACATGCAACACAGGTTCTTGGCAGGAACGTCACCGAGAACGTCACTGTTACACATCTAAAACCATTAAACCACCAGGATGACTCCATACTGACTGACTTTAAATGGCTGTTATGAAAGAGAGTAATGTATAAAATAAAGTATTACTTATCTAATCCTAGAAGCCTATTCTATATTCTTCTATTCAGTAGCATTGACAGCACAATGCACAAAGTCCATTAGGCAAATCCCACCACACACTCTCACACAACCACAGTCTTTCCAAATCACTGAGTCACTTTTCAAACAAATGATACCTGTGATAACACTCTACTGTTTGCCTCCAATCCCCCTTTTTCTTTCAGGTCTGTCCTTCTGCCTTTCTTTTCTCTTTGTTTGGACCAGGAAGCAGCCTTCTTATCTGAGCACACAACCCCAGTGGACAGCAGGGCAGCCTGTGGAAGCTCAACTCTGAGTAAACTTTGCCTTAACTTTGAAGCTGGCCGTGTGAGTGCTTGTCCTCGGGGCTGCCCGGAGCACTCAGCACCGGTGGCTCTCCAAAGAGGAGGTCAATGGGACAGGTAAACAGGAAGTGCCAGTGCGGTGATTGACAGCCTGTTTAGACACAAAGAGATGGATACTCGGAGAACGCTGACTCACTGACAAATCACCACTCACTGACCGGATTTGGAATAGAGATGCTGCAGGGCACGGGGGCGCTTTCTTTTTTTTCTCTTACTCACCTATCATAATATTTCTCCCATTTTTTACTTTTGTGTATTCTTTTTTTTTTTTTTAAACATTCCTCCTTGTTTATTTTCAGACATATATCTTCTGCCTATTTTACATTTCGTGGGTAGTAGCTTTCTATTCAATGACTGAGGAGATTTTTATGGAAAAACTGGCAACCACGGGAATCGGATGTGTGATATCTTTTGGGCACAAGACGCCACTCACCACAGGTGCCCCGCCCTTTCTGCATTTCATATTCGCCTCCCAGGTCAAAAAGTCTGCAGGAGACATGATGTGTAGATCAATATTTCATCTGGCTTGAATCCATTTATGATGCTCAAATGGGGGCTGTGATATACAGTGAAAGGCAAAATGTTTTTACACAGTCTGGAGTTTGTTTCCCAGGGGGAGCTATTTGTTTGTGACACAGCAGAGGAGGAAGTCGCTCTCCTTTTCCCACAATTCTGTGTCAAGTAGTCTAAATAAGTCCAGAATCCTGAACTTACTGACCTATAGCTAATCTCTCCTAATATTATCTCAGCTACAGTCCTCTCTCTTATTGTCTTACTCAATTTTGCAGGCAGTGAGTTACAGTTTAGGTCTGCTGTACTCCTCCAATGTTCCCATGCAGTGATGCTGAGGGTGCTCTCAGGCCAGCAGCAGCCTGGGTGGCAGACTGAGGTTTGGGGCTGCAGCTTGCTCACGCTAATCACGTTGATTATTGCGATTACAGACCATTTCCCCCCCTAGTGTCACGCTGCAAGTTACTGACCTGGATCTGACAGAAAGTCCCGTTTGCCATAGGCGATCTGTCTTCCTGTTCTCCTCCGTTTTAGTCCTCACCAGCCGCCTCTTGATACAAGACGCCCCCTCTCTCCCTCCTTTCCTCCACTCAAACACAATCGGTCCCTGAGGTAACTTAGGGGCTGTTTCCTCATCCCGTTGCCAAGCAAGTCATGACCAAGAGGTTTACTAGAAACTCACACACACACACAACAGTTTTCTGTCTACATTTCCCTTTTCAGCCAGTTTCCTCTTTTTCATTAAAGGCTGGCAATGGGATAAAGTTCCCCCTGCTACTGTGTGGCCAGCAGGCGTGCAGATGTTTTTTGCCCTGCTCCTTGCCATGTTTATCAGATCACCATGCTGTTTCATAATCTACATTATGAGCACTGAGCAGATAACAAAGCCTTTGATTTGGGCCTGATTTCCCCTTATCCCCCATGTTAAATTTAGCACAGTGATTACTGAGTGTGATTATGGGCCTCTGTGGCCTTGTGTAAAGCCACACACACACTGAGGTCCTGCTCAGAGGACGTGAGCTTGCATGGTGAGGGCAAAGTAATGTTCAAGGACGTAAGAATGTATTATATGTTACCGTACCTTACCTTGCACTCGGGGGAATTTAGGCTGAAAACGTTGGTCTGGGATTCTTCTTATCAGTTTTCCAAGTAAGACGTTCCAGAGACTCTTTTTATTCCTTTTATTAGTTTCTAAAGCTTAACTCCCCTGTGTGACTATAGTCAATTTGGCCAGAGAATATTGCAATGTTACTAAGCCACGGCCCTATCTGGCCTCTTTGTTAATGGCACTCAGATAACAACTCAGTCCCAACACCCTAATGAGGTACATTTTATGGTGCCTTCTGACAGACAAAACAGCAAACAAAGGGAGCAGAATGGGTCGTGTTAACCCTTAAATGCATGGATGTTTTTTCAAAAGTCCTATATACCTGAGGTCTCAAGTGACCTGGCACTTATATGATGCAGATTAAATGACATATTAAGATCATATTATTTGCAACTTTCTGTGGGAGTAACTCAGGAGTTCCTGTTATTGGATGATTTCTTTAGGAATGATGAAGAGTCTGAAATAAAGTTGAATATTTAAAAGTGTTTGCCTTCTACACTATCTTTGAATGACAGCTACAGCTAAAGCTGCAATAATATTTCTATATTGACAATGCATCTAATGGCTACGTGTACCGTATTTTCCGCACTATACGGCGCACTGGATTATAAGGCGCACTGTCAATGAATAGTCTATTTTCGATCTTTTTTCATATATAAAGCGCACCAGACTATAAGGCGCATTAAGCAAAACAAAACAGTCAGTCAGTCAAACTTTGCGATTACGGCATCCAGCATGCCCGGATCCCTCTCGTCATTATCCGAGTCAGAGTCAGTGTCGTTGCTGTTACCTGGCAGTTCAGTGATGATTCCGGCCTTCGTGAAAGCTCGGACCACAATTGAGACTGATACTTTAGCCCAGGCATCCACGATCCATTGGCAGATAGTAGCGTAAGTCGCCCGGCGCTGTCTCCCTGTCTTGGTGAATGTGTGTTCGCCTTCTGTCATCCACTGCTCCCACGCAGCTCGCAGTTTAACTTGGAACGCCCTGTTGACACCAATATCTAGTGGCTGGAGTTCTTTAGTTAATCCACCCGGAATGATGGCAAACTCCGAATTAGTTTGCTTCACTTTGTTTTTGACAGCATCGTAATATTAACATATGTAATATTATGGTGAAGCACAGTATGTATTACTCCGCGACGCTCCTGACTACGGTAGCCGTAATGCTGCAAGCGGTACGGCTTTGTAGTTTACCAAAGTCGTACTAAAACATTTTGACAGAGCGCCGTGTACCACACAAAATCGCTTCGAGGTCAGTAAACACAACCAGAATTAATCCATATATAAGGCGCTCCAGATTATAAGGCGCACTGTCGTTTTTTGAGAAAATTAAAGGCTTTTAAGTGCGCCTTATAGTGCAGAAAATACGGTAATGTGAAAGGGGACAAAAGCAACAAAACGGCCAAGCGTGGCCAGCGACAGTGTCCCAACAATGGTTAAGTTTCGGTTAATGGTTAGGTGTTGTTGAAGCGCTCGTTGAGGTAGTTATGACGTTAAAAAGCCCTGGGAACTGGGTGACAGCATTTTTAGACGGAACGAGACATGATGAGACAAAAACATGTGATTGGTTGACGCCTCACTGCATAATTGGAACGGTGATAAAAACATGAGCTGAACAGCTCAACTTTGATTTGTAGCGGGTCAACGACCGCCACGCAGTGACAAGAAGTCTGCCGTCAGTTTGTAAGCTTCATGTCACCGGCTTCCATTGAAAATGACCTGAAGGTTAATAAAAAAGCAAACATTAACTACATTAACTACACTCCAGTCTCCTGCATCAAAGTCTGACACTCAACATGCCCATCCACACACCCTTCTTTCCATGTTGCTCTTACAAAGGGCACAATACTTCGGTAGGTATTTCAAAATCATCTACTACGTGGTTAAAACTGGACTGTGTTGCTATGTGAATGCATCTGAAAGCTCTGTTCACATGTTGTTGTCACAGGTTTTTCTCCCCACACAAGAATTTTTGGGATCACATCCAAAAAAGATTGCTTCCAACACAGAAATGCTAAAAATATAGAAAAACCCTTGTTTTGGGTTTGTGCAACCCATTTGAGGCGGAAGCTGTTTCTGCCACATGACTTTCCACTTTAAAAAAATCTGTGTTTTTTTGTGATTTATAGATAGCTTAAAACAGCTTAAAGGAGGGTATGGAAGGACAAAATAAAGAACAATTTGTGGCATTTTCAAACTGCCCCACTGTGTCCTGAAGATAATTAATGCTCTGTTCAGTTGATCTCTCTGACTCCAGGTATAGTCTGCTGCCACAAATAGATATATTATGCCACCGCTCATTTCCTCCTCGTTAATCAAATACCACATGCTCGTACTGAACGAGTGGGGCAGAGACATTTCGTCGTGAGGAGGAGGAGGAAGGAGGAAGGTTTCCTCCGGGAGAAACCCCCTGGAGGAAACGTTGGCGTGACTTCACACCAGAGGAATGTAAGATGCGGCTTAATTGATTAAAGGACCACATGATGGAGGTCTTGAGAGAAGAAGGAGGTTTTTTTATTTTTATTTTGGGGAGGAGGGGTGTTGACCTTGTGGAGGGCACAAAGGTCACAGGCCTGTAGGCTACTGCTGCCTGTCAGGAATTCATCCAGAAAGACCATCCTTTCTAATAGATTCACATCAATTGACAGCTAAGCATGATCAATGATGACAAGACAGGGCGATCTGCTGGGCCAAGGGTGGCTGTAGGAACACTGTGTCCCTGTGGTCACAGTCTTGTTCTCCCCATTCCCTCTTTTTTCTCATTATCTTTCACACTTCCCCACCTCTCTGTCTCTTTTTTTTTTACGATTTGTGCTTTTTGTTGTGCACGTGTCTTCGCAGCGAGATGGGCGACATGTCTGTGACTGCCACACACACACACACACACACACACACACACACACACACTCACTCAAACACACACAGCCTGAACAGATGGAGCGGCATGGTCTGTCTGGCAGATTACCTTGCTGGTGGTCAGACTGAACCCGATGCCCACTGCGCCTCTCGCCAAACAACCGTCCTCTGTGGCGAGAATTAAAGTCACTGACACACATGCCACCAAACAAACCGTGAGCTAAATACTAAGCATCTTCGACTACCTTGCATGAGTTATTTATATCCCCGGCTTTCAGTTTGACCTCCAAATACATCAAAAACACATCTTCAAAATAAAAGCGTCTAAATATAAAGTGCTTTGCATAAATTTGTCGCACAAGAGTGTTTGAAGCCACTGGGACTTGACATTTCTTGCTTAGAACATTACTTTTCCACCGTGGTACTTGCAGGCTGTCTGAGTTCTTTAGAGCTTTCTGGAGAATAAGCTCACGGGAGAGCGATGTGGGAGGGAGGGGGGGGGAGGAGAAGAGGAGAAGGAGGCTGCCACATGCCTGTCAATACTCCAATCAAAGCCAATTCTCTCGGGACGGTCAGGGGGGGACAAGGGAGCATCACTATGACAACCCGCGGACCCCCAAAAATCAGGACTTCAAAGGTGGAGAGGCGTCCCATTGAGTGAGTGGGAGACCACCTCCTGCAGTCATTTACATCTCATTAGGACATAACTGCCTTCCAACAACAAGGCGTTTAAACAAACTCGCTCACGTCCCATAATGTGTGCATGCGTTGGAATACCAACCAAACAACCAACCTATTACGTACATAGGACGCCACTCGTTAACTCAGGTAATCATGCAAATAATCCCTCCTTTTTTTGTCCAATCATATGTTAGATGTCCACATGGTGCGCTTCATTTCTTCATTGCTTCTGACCCGTTTACTTTCCTCAAGCTGCATTAAAAGCAAGTGACGTATAAATGAATAGTACATCTCATCAGCTAGACAGGTGAAATGGACCCACACTTAATGTTCATTTCATATTAGGTCATCACAGATTTATCCAAGGTGAGTAAGTGCAAATCGGGACACACACACACACACACACACACACACACACACACACACACACACACACACACACACACTTGAGAGGTTTGTTGTGTACGAGATGTCTTACTTTGTTCTGCACATGGAAACACTTGATCTTCTTTAGACCACTGTAGAAGTACCTAAAATATGTTGTTGTTGTTGTTGTTGTTGTTGTTTTCTTGTGCTTCATGTGTTGGCTTTCTATTTTTGTTGAACTTAATAATTGTATGCGTCAATATTTTATATTTTTATTATCTTTGGAATTTCTATTATCTCCGACTGGGTGCTTGATTGGAGTTAGTTTTGTGGTTGGATAAAATGACAATCAATCTCTTGAACATTGAAATCTTTTAGTTTGTCTAATGTTCTACTCATCACCGTTTTCTGAATTTAACTCTGGACATTTTCAACTATGCAAAACAACTTCAATTACACCGTGCATACATCACATACGTGCATATATATATATATATATATATATATATATATATATATATATATATATAATGTATTTTGGCCAATATACTGTACATATGTTTACACTACTGACATCATGGTTGCAATCACTTGTACTGCACATGTGTATAGATGTTTGTGTTTTTGTACGGTACATCCCATCTTACTATAACTTTATGTCTATATGTACTTTGCAACTCCCTTTTTTGCTGTATTGATTCTTCGCATTGGTGTACAATGACAAGTTGAATCTAATCTAATCTATACCTTCTCCTAATAAGCTACTACTACTATCTTTACCACTAGCTATACAACTACTCTTAATACTAGCACTACTACTGCAACAGCTACAGCACTCACTCTGCGGTTACTGCTGTTATCACGACTGATCATTTCTAACAGCACTACTTCAACTACACAGCTGTACCTCCTCACATACATCTACTCACTGTGCAGGCACGCACACACACACACACACACCACACAAAGACATTTAGGCCACGTATGTAGTGTTAACAGACGTGACACATCGTGAGGGCTAAAATTATGAGCAGAACCTGGAGCTCTGAATACCACAGGAGGTTCCAGTGCAGGAGGAAAGAATCACTCACCAGAGAGACAAATGGATCCTTTGCCCACTGATAGCTATATGGTGTTAGGACAGCCATTTTTCTTGAACACTGACTTCCTGTTTAGGCCAGGGTTCAGCATGATATCATTAAAACGGTGCCAACAACACCACTTCCTGTCAACACAAACATTCAACCCAAATTTATGGCCTTGGTTTCCTTCTTCTCACCTCCCAGGCAAATTATTCCTGCTTGTTGGATCGAGTGACCTTCTCTTCTCTTCTCTCCTCTTATCTCTTTGACCGGGTCTGAATTCTCGTAACTCTTGCTAATCTGACTGCAGCGGACTGACAGGACGGAGCATGTTTGCAGGAAGTGAAACGGTCCATTTTCTTTCTCCTCCAAACTGCACATTGATGATGTCTGGGGTGATATATCGACCAGGAGGCTGGGAACCCAACCCTCGAGGAGGAATGTATCTAGACACACACATACATGCACGCACACATGCACACACATCAACACACACACACAAACTGAAGGCCTCTCTTGCCAGAGGTGTTGAAATGCTTGTAAGTCTTGAAATGCCAGTTGAGACGGCTGAGCTCCCCTTTCACACACAGTGCAGCCAGAGACAAGGGGAGCTGACAAATGGATGCGTTGAAACATATTAACCATCTCTCTTTGTGAGCAGACAAACATTTAATCTGGCTAATGACCCCTAAGGATCAAAACAAATGCAGTGAGATAAAGACGGGTAGAGGAAGGAGGAGGGGAATGCTAAAAAAGAGCTCATTGACCTCCAGGAGGGCTTTGCAGGGTTCACAAGGGCCAAGGGGCTTCTTTCTGTTCTATTCTGCTGGGTTATGTGAACATGTGTAGATTAAAGTCAGAGTAAGTGAACTAATTAAATACCTGTTGTTACACACGCGGCCTGGTGTTTAGGTACAGTGCGTGATTGCGTTCCCATGAGTCTGTGTGGGGTGAACTCTGAATCTCTTGGGTATCTCAGCCTCCATCAGTGTTCATCACAATAAACAAGTCACTTAGCGGAACGCTATCTCGCTACTTTTCTTCCCCTCGAACCCACAATCGACCCTCCATCTCCAGCCGGGGATCGCGCTGGTATTGTTATGAATACACAAAACGCATTATCTGTTATCTGTCCTTCTATCAAAGCTAACCCAACAGCTGCACAACCAGTCAGGTGAGGTCACCTGCACGGTCCTTTCAACACAACATCCGTTAACATATTCGCAATCTTTCTGTGTTGAAATACGCAGGTGCACGAAGCTTGCTTATTTGTTTGAGAGGGAAAAGTCCAATACTTGTATGGTACGCGCCAAAATGAGAACACTGGGGACTCAGGCAAGCTGTTTATATGCGTTTGTCAAACAAAGTATAGTACCATACTATCAATCAAACATTTTTTTTGGCCACTTTGGGGCAGTGGAGACAAGCTGAAAACACAACACTGACATATTACTTTAAGTTGATATGGCAAACTTGTCATCAAACAGCGGCTTATTTACACATCCAACAATATTATTCATTTGGAGTCGTATTTCTGTCTGTCTGATAAATATGAGTCAGATTTCACTCTCTTTTTGCTCCTGATGGAATATATATATATATATATCTGGCTGTTTAGCTGCTTAATGCTCAACTATGTCCACCAGCTAGCCGCTGCCTTTGTGTGACTGATGTTTGTTGCTGAGCAGGTCGCATACGGTGGGTTTTTTAGAGCTTTTTGTTGAAAACGTCTGTCTGCTGTATCTGGAAATTATACAACGGGAGCGGTGAGAGCAAACCAAATGAGTGAATTGCTGGCTGTAAAACCGAAACAAAGCTAAGGGGATCTGCAGAGTTGGGTGATAAATCTACAAACGACACATTTAGTCGTGTGATCTTTTTATTTATATAAAAAAATATTGGTTGTAGCAACTTTGAATCAATCTCAACCAAATGATACTGTATTCATGGGAACTTAAATCAACCTATACCCTTTTCTAATTCAGAGCTAACACAACAAGTTGCTAACAAGCTAGTTACAAAATAGAGTGATCTTCAGTGGCATATATGCTGCTACAGTGTAACATGACAGATAGCTAATAGTTCAGTAGTGAACTACAGACAGAAAAATGCACTGACAGACAAATAGCTAGATAGCGTTGATCATTTTATGTGTCTTTGCTTATTTGGGTTCATTTAACAGGCTGTGGCTCTCCTGTCTGCGTGACTGACCCCCACATCAACATCAGTTAAATAAGGCTTCCTTCCCCTGATTCACGACCCTACAAACTCACCAAAGCCTCCTTTTTTTTTTTACAAAGAGCAACAATGGGCCTGTAAAACTGTCAAGGCAAAACTAAATTTATGCGTGACTCTTTAAACAGCCGAGCCAAACGTTTCTCTCGGGGCAGCCAGGAGAGGCTTTTTGAAAATGGGTAGAGTAAGTGTCTAAGGGTGCACATTTCATTGTGATACTGTGTCTAAGTGACTGTGGGTGAGCTGGCGGAGGAGCTCTCTCTTTTCATTGCGAGACGGGGCCGATCAAACCGACTGGATCGTGTTGCTGGTGCCCATTCCGTTAATCCATCACTGATATTGATTTCCAGTTGATCGTCGGGGCTCCTAATGATGTTCACCTTCAGGGCCAAGCTCATCGATTCATGGCCGTGACTTGATCTATAACTGGTAATGTGATCCATACAACTGTGATGCAAAATTACCTTCCATTTTACGGTCCAATGGGGACTGATGAAGGCTGCAACTGATCAATCCAATGAATAAATAAACAGAAATTACAAAACACGGGACACTATATAAGGAAATATGCACAGAAAGGCACACTTATTGTTCAGAATGTTTGTCCTCTCTTATGTTTCTCATCTATACTTTCACTTTAGCAAAAAACGATGAGAAAACGTGCATATCGCTGTCTATCTCCCACACAGAGGGGATGTCTGGTTACCGTCGGCGTGAAATCTTTAACGCATTCTTCACCTGGTCTACTGGTAAACTGCATTTCTTCCAGTTAATGTGTCCGGTACTTCCTTAACGGAAAAAACTTCAATGACAGCAGCAGAGCAAACCTCTATCTTGGCTCACACTGAGATATGATGTAGCTGACAGTACTTCACATTCTAACTGATGAAACATATCCATGTAGATTAGCTGTTGTGCTAAATGGGACTTTACTGTTAATGTATTCTGTTACTTTCTATATATGAGGCGTGTACCTCTATATCGATATTCAACGTTTGCTCTGTGACACAGGAAGGATTAACCTGGGTGGAATGGATTTCTCCCGAGATCCTGGCAAAAACAATACATGCATTACCCATTTTGGAAAAAAGTGCTGTTTATGTACTCCATGAATCATCTGAAGTGCCGGTGTAATTGTAGAGGTAGACCGAGGGACACAGTTTGGAGGCAAGATCTAACAAGACAGCAGCCGCTTCTTCATACAAAGCACACTTCTGGCACCCTCAACATCTGATATCAAAAAGGCCAAAATACTTCCTCTACATGTTTATTCTTCTCAAAATAGACTTGATGGGAAAATATCCCCCAAAATAGACATGGGAAGAAAAAACTTCTTTTTTTTTCTTCCCCGGCATATTTGTCATATTGGTTTATATTCAAAATAACTTTATGATGGTTGAGAAAATGTTTTGGTAAGGGTTGTTCACTGAGGAATTGCTATTACTGTAAGATCTCATACAAATTCCTCAGGGATTTGTTGCAACTCGCTCCTGCTTTTCTCTACAAGGCCAAAATCTCTCTTGCAAAATCTTGATGAAGTCATCTCTGGCAGCAACATCACAAACATAGTCTCTTTTACCTGAATCATCATCCGGGGGGGGGTCATGCACAGTTAGATTCTATCTCGTGAGTGTGGGACACAAAGCAAAGAAATGATCTTTCCTCTTTTAGACGAGTACCCTGGAGCGATTCTGACAAGACGCTGAATCAACAGAAAATAAAATACAATACCAACGCCTCCTAACCCGATAACAGAAAAAGGATATGTGAACGTTGTGGTATTCCTCGGGAGAATCACCATCAATACCAATCACAGTAATCACACTACTGTACATCTTCTTATGTATTTTTTATAGATTCTTAAATGTTTTTATCATAGTTTTAGTAATAACTGTATTTCCTAGTGACAAGCAAAACACATGAGGGACTGTCAATGAAGTCTGTCCCCTGCATATTATTAAAAAAACATAAGGGGCAGTATAAGACCTAAACAAAAACAATCCAGGATATAAAAAGTGGAACTGATGTTTGACTGGGTTTGCCGTTAAGTGGCTTCAGGGCTAACGTTAACGCCTGGTTTAGTTTGGGCTGAGGTGAAGGTGAAGAGGGATGTGTTGGGGCAGAAGGGTTTTTGCTGGAGCTGAAATGTAATGATGTGGATCATGGACAAACATGGCCTCTTGTTGAGGTCGGTTTGTTTGAGGAGAAGATGCCACTGTGGAATCTGACCTGACGTGATTAAAGAAGAGGAGTCTTAATGCCTTCCACAGACCCGAGTGAGGACACACCGTGCAGCGCTGCGAGCTGCTATAGGGAACTATTAGCGGGTTAACAAGCTTGTGTCGTCTTGTGTCAGGGTCCTATATGGACCATATATGAAGCAGCTGAATTCCCACATACGGCTTTTATAACATGTTGGTAAATGTTTGACTCGGCTTGTTCTAAATTGACATGGATTATTTAAGACACTTGTAAATACCAGAATGAGGAGCACGCTATTACCCAATGATACAAAACTAAGTTACTAACAAAGTTTCTGATTTCATGAGAACGTGATTCATTCTCAGAATGTATTTGTGTGTTTTATTTGTAGTGCCTGCAAGAAGACACAAGCTCTTTTTCTAATAACTCCATGAGGGCTGGCAAAAATTGCATTTTTCTTTTTTTTTTACTGGCATCAATTGATCTATTTGAAATAGTTCTGCTGTTGCACTCATTCTAGCTGCTCTGGAGAAGAGTGCCTGTTAAAGGGATCAGGTGGAAACTGCAGGAAAACATGTCGCACGACTCTTCTGCGGTATACCATGCTTTTTTTCATCAAATTGTTTCCACATCAATATGTATGTAATACTGTATGTACATAAACACAAAGAACACAAAGGGTACTGTCCTTCAGTAGCATGTACACTCAGTTGTCAGTTTATTAGGTACACCTACAGTAACTAACGCAACAGCTCTGCAATAAATCCAACTCAAAATAATACAAACACCTGCCAGTAGAAGTAAGAAAAACACTTTCAACAACAGCTTCATGAAGGCAGGCTGTTATAATAAACTGGCCACTGAATGTATAAAATGTAGAATGTGAATTGTACTTATAAACATGACCATAATCCGGTGAGACAATATACATATGTTTATAAACAAAGCATGAGATTGTCCATTTAAGAGCAATATAACCATGTAATCAGGTTGAACACAAGTTGTCCAGATGAAGCACTCAGGCCATCAATTCATGCAAGTCTATTTTGTATACTAGTGTCTTGTAATCTGTTATTTATGTGTGTGTGTGTATATATATAAACTGTATCTATAGCTATATCCTTCAATGTTTATCATGAAAACAAAGCAATGACACCAATAAGAAACCTACACAGCCACCTCTCACACACTCTCATATACACACACACAATTAAAATATTGATATGATGTGCGTGCACTCTAACCTAACACAGCCTGTCCCGATGTCGCTGCAGCTGGTTTTACTCACAATATACTAGTCTTTGCACTATCCACTGGGGTGACTTATGAATCTTTTATCAAAACTGGCCTAATTGCTTAACCATCCATGTCCCGGTCCAGTTGTGAATGGTGGGAGGGAGACTGGGCATGCCATGACTGCCATAAAAACAACAGGCAAAGACGCCAGCACTTGGTGCACCTCTGACGAGTCTGCCTTTTGCTCTACGTCTCTGTCTACTTTCATGGGGACTTCTATTTATCTAAGGAAGACCCACTGTGAGCAGGGGATGCTTTATGAGGGAGGCTGTGTAATTAGCCACATATTGAGCAATAATTCAATCAATATAATACGTTTTTAGACAGAGAATGTGCTTTATTTATGTGAGAATGGGTTTACTGATATGAATAGAAATTAGCAGCAAATAGACTAACAAACAATCATATCAACAACTGGGCAATTGTAGTGCTGATCAGTGGGTTAATGTGCAGTTTGTGTGAATGCACTCGGCCCTTTCAGCAAGTGTCTTTCGCTCGACACAAAAGCATGAAGCCAAGTATCCCCTATCCATCGGCATCTTTACTCTGCTGGTCCACAGAAAACAAGCAGCAGTGCTTCCTGTCCTCATCCATCCGCACTGACTGCACACCAAAAAAACAACTTTCCCTTCTGTTCTCACTCCCACTCTCTGTCCTTTTTCACAGAAGAGGAAGCTGCTTCTGCCTCTGCTGCTGCTAGAGGGTCAGAGCTGAGCAGCAGTTTGAGGAAAAAGAGTAAAAGAGCGGACGGACAAGAGCCTGTGGGGAGGTTTTGACTCCCAAACCATCTCCCCAGTTCCTGGGAGCAGTCGCCAGTCCCAGGAAACTCCCTGCTATTCCTACTTTGTGGACAAAACAGCTGCAGATTCTCACTTTTCACTGGCTGATTTTTTTAACTCAACCCGCAACCAATATTTCTACATGCAGGGACTAAAAAGTGTGTTTCTGGAATCAAATCAAATTAATTATATATAATTTGATTAAATGATATATATAGTAGATGCAAGATTTGTGAAATTACTATTGATAATATATATAATTACCTATGTTATTTAATTGTTTTCCTCCAAATGCTGGTGTTATCATCACCTATTGTCTGGCTGACAAATAGTGGAAGCTGTCATTCTTTCCTGCTCACAGCTGGCGTTCAACTGGAATCCGTTCTGTAAACGTTGTCCCTGGATGAGTCAATATCAGGAACTGTGTGTACGCCTGTGCCTGCGCGCATAATTACAGATACGACATTCCTCCTAATCTGTCATTAGAAAAGGGAATGGGAATGACTCCAGGCTACAACCACCGCTTGCGGTTACATAACATGCTCTACTCGGATCCTGTTTTATCCCGGAGACAGATGAAATCTCCCGGAAACCTACTGCCTAGTGTCTGAGGAAGTGTTACTCCCTTACAGCCCTAGAGGAGTTTGTAATTTTCTCCAAGGGGCATTGTTTTTCTCTAATTCTGAAAAGAATCGACTCTGTGTTTTTATGTCTTTGTCTCGCTGGCTCGCTGTGTTTTGGGTGATGGTGCGAGTATCTGCTGCTGTTCCCTAAGTGTCCGTATGAGGGCGCAGTGAGCCTTACTTCGCCTTTCATCCATGGGATGCTGGATTACCCACAGACAAAAGAGAAAATGATATGCAGAGGTCTACAGGAGAGCAAGAGAAGGGTAGGAAGTGTAGGACTACATCTCGACACACCATTTGAAATGAATAATACTCAATGTGTGTGTTTATCAGAAGTGATGCTTACACATTTTATTATAGAAATAAGTATTCATCCACTATAATTGACAAGTTAAACCCAGTTGGTTTTTATTTGATCTGTTAAATGAAATGAATCAATTAACTTTAAAATACTGCCATTTAGCTACAATAATTGTTTTATCAATGTGGAATAAATAAATGGATCATATGAGGATCATGTGTGTGTGTGAGAGAGAGAGAGAGTTTGTGTATGGGGGTTGGTTTAAAAGCAACGCCCTTCACTTGGACGGTTGATGCCCCTCGGGTCAGTATATAACATCCAGCCTGCTGCAGTGCCCTTGAGCAATCTGAGCAAGACATCAAACCACTAACAGCCGCTGGGTTACTTCCACTGTTTCATAGTTGATCCTGGGTCGGACATCCCAGTGGAGCGATGGACGAAGAGAAAAGACAGTTTGCCCGAGGCTGTCAATAATATACATTTTCTTTCTTTCGCTCTTACTTTCTTCCTTCGCGCTCCCTTTCTTTCTTGCTTTCATTCTTCCTTGCGATGTTTAGGCTGTTTTTTTCTCTCGACTCACCTTGAAGAAAAGCTCCCAGGCAGCCTGTCTACCGCGCCGCATCAAACCCAAAAGCCCGTCTGTATACCCCCCCCCCCCCCCCCCCCCCCCCCCCAGCCTGGGAGGGCGGAGTCTGCTTTCCTCCCGCAGATCTGAGTGTATAACACTCTGCAGCCAGCCACAATGTGTGTCAGAGGACTGTCTGTGCTCCCTAAGTAGATGACTGCTCAAAATCTGGTGTCTGTATTACTGACTGCGAGTTACGAGAATATTTTGGTTCGCACATTACCATCCTAAGTCAGGACAAGGTGAGCATCTTTTCGTTCCAGCGGTTAAATTTAGAGGCGTGCTATTATTTCCAGATATTTTTTTTACACACAACAGACTCTCTATTAGATGTGATTGTTGTCATTCCATGTGTTTTTATGCAAACACGCTTCTTTTTTTTTTGTCCAAACCACATTTTCTGGCATGTTTAGTGAGTAGTGAGCCAATGCGTCGTTGTGCACCCTTCGTGCGTCACGGTCCCATTTACCAACATTCTCCTGAGAGATTTGTGTGGTTTTTAAACCCCACAGAGGAGTAAGTGTTGAATTCGGTGGAGCAGACTGTGTGCCTGTGTGTGGGCTTTGACTCATGCTCTTTCTGAAGCGTAGTTTTCAGGTGTGATAGAGGAGAGAGGGCATGGGGAGAGACGCGCTTTTCCTTTTTGGACACTAAAGTATCTTTTGTTCCTTTACAGGTTTTTCAATTGTGGGATAGAATGCCGGCGATCATAAGTAAAAACTCCGATTTGGAGTTTGACTCCTTACAACCGTGTTTCTACCCGGATGAGGACGACTTCTACTTCTGTGGTCCCGACTCTGCGCCACCGGGGGAGGACATCTGGAAGAAATTCGAGTTGTTGCCCACTCCACCCCTCTCCCCGAGCCGAGCCGCGCTACCGGGGGAGCCGGCGACTGCCTCCCCGGAAGCAGACCCTCTGGGCTTCGGCTTGGGGGACCCACTGGACTGGGCTTCTGAGCTGCTGCTCCTGCCCGAGGACGATATATGGGGGGCGTCCGACGATGTGGACCTGTTCGGCTCCGCTTTGGATACTAACCCCAACAATATCATTATCCAAGACTGTATGTGGAGTGGCTTCTCCGCCAGGGAAAAGCTGGAGCGGGTGGTCACGGAGAAACTCGGCAAGGCTATTTCCACCGTCAGGAACGTGTGCGTCAAAGCGCCTGAGGTTGTGAGCCGCAGCTCGGCACCAGAGTGTGTGGACCCCACCGTAGTCTTCCCTTTCCCGGTCAACAAGAAGAACGGCAGCAGAGACTCAACCGGGACCGTTAACACACCCACAACACATGGAAGCGCTCCCAGTGACTCCGGTAAGAATTTAAAGACACGCTAAAGGCTTTTGTTTCCCTTTTTCCCCCCTTTTTAATGAAATTCTACAGTGCCAAGAAAACATCCAACACTGAAATATCATAGTATTCTCATTATTACACTATAAGTATTAGCATTATTATTGTTGTTTTTATTGTTATCATCTTGTTGTTATTATTGACTGGCCCAAAATCGGATTATCTCGTTACATTCCACGCACACAACACGCACGCACACACATACAAACACACACGCTCACAGTGGAGTAGTGACACAGTGAACCAGGTTTACGTAATCAGCGGGCTCTTCATCCGGCAGATGGCAGTAAAATGGGGGAATTGTGTGCCTTCCTGAATTCAGTTGACATCCGAGCCAAACAAAAAGACGCCACAGTCAGTGACTGCAGTCGGACCCGGTAGCGGGGGGGGGGGGGGGGGGGGGGGAGATGAAAAGGTGTTCAATAATGTGATGAGCTGATAAAGTGTCTGGTTCGCGGTGCCGCGAAGGCTTTCATTAAGCATGGATTAAGGGACAATTTGCGCGCAGCGGGTGAGAAATTGCCACTTATTTTGGACAGTTTGTACAAACTGCTGCCTTGAGTTCAGCTGGTAACTAAAATTAGCCCCAGGAAGAAGAACATTACACTGTAATAGCATAAGGCAGGATAGCCTACCACAACAAAGCTATACACCCATATAATACATAATATAGAGTGGCACACTCCCATTTGTTTTTATAATGTCGACAGTAGTGTGTGTTTTGATTGGGAAACGAGTGCCGTGTGTATTTAATGGCCCTAAGACTTCATCTCCCATCTATTACCGCCTACAAGTTCCCTAAACAAACACTCACGAGTCTTATCAGCGTGTTTTTTGCTGTGAAACAGCAGCACAAAGGCCTCACGCTTGGCACAGAGGGTAGACTCAGCCAGCCTTGCCAAACACCTCCTCCACCGCGAAGAAAAGAGGACGGAGTAAGGCCCTGGCTTCTTCTTTTAGGGGGGGTGACAGCTTTGAACGAGCGCTCCATCTCGACAGCTGTCTCCCTGGCGCCGCTCCAGCTCCGAGGCTTAAAGGGTGGTGATCCGATCGCCTGCCGCCCCACAAACCCTGCGCACAGCACCGCTCCAATGCGCTTCCGCCGCTCGCAGCGTTAAGACGCGTCCTTCTTTGTGTTGCAGGGCGCGATTTGCTTTCTCATCAAAAGAGACAGACTATACAGGCTACCATGTAGGTTTCTCAATACAGTTAGGCCAGTATTCCTATTGATTACAAGGGACACCCCACTCCAAAACTCAGCAGGTACAGCTGTAAGACAGTGGCAGAGAAGAAAAATGTCTCTCGGCTAATATTGTACCCCCCCCCCCCAGATAGACATGTTGTACGCTTCCTCCTATTTATACATTTTCCAGCTCCAATAAATGAGCTGTTCCATTCTGAGAGTGAAACACCAAACAGCTTCACATGTGGCAGCCACGCCCCCTCATCCACCCAGCTGTGCCCGGCTTTGTTTTGATGCCAGAGCCAGATTGAGCTTGTGTGTGTGTTCAGTGAGTGTTTTGAGACAGTATCCTGGTGCAGCGGTGTCTGAAGTGGGTTACTGTAAGCTGTAAAATGCCACACTCTTCAGATGCTCCTGAGCTGATAATGAGAGCCATTATCACAAAGGCATTTTAACTGGGCCTCACACTCTCTGCCTCATGATTGGCTACTTCCTCTCATCTTCAAAGGCGCCAGTCCATGATAAGCCTCAGCTGCCTCGATTCCAGCGCAGGTTAAGACGAAGTGCTCAGCTGGAAAAAAAAAAAATGTTTTTCTTCTTTTACTTCATTAGAGGTCAAAGTTAAAGTGGAAGTTCTTAATGGCTCCCACACCGTCAGAGCGACTGTGGCCTCGCTGATAGACTGAAGGCATCAGAGTAAAGCTGTCTCGTCTCACCGGAGAAGATTAAGAGGCATTTTGAAGGCAGGGATACAGAAGGAAAGGCAGAAATCCAGCCTGTCTGCTCAGCACTGAGACTGAGCGTGTCAACGCCTGCAGAGTAGATTAGTTGAGGAGTGACTGACACTAAGCATTAAGAGGGTTCTGCTTAAGCAAACAGCATTGAGCAACGCTCTCGCTCCCACACTCTCTCTCTTGATCTCCCACACATACATAGATAGATACCTGTCACATGCTGGTACATAGATGACATAGTGGGAATGCTTGGTGTGTCACTCACTCACGTTCTGTTTTCTTTTCCCAGAAGAGGAAGATGACGATGAAGACGACGACGAGGACGACGAAGAAGACGACGACGACGACGAGGATGAGGACGACGAGGAGGAGGAGGAGGAGGAGATTGATGTGGTAACGGTAGAGAAGAGGCGCTCCACAATCAACAAGGCATCACCCATGGCGACGGGCACAGTCACTATCTCTGTGCATCCCAAGAGCCAAGATGCGAGAGGGTCCGGCGTGGTGAGTCGGTTCGTCAGCAGAGCTCCTCAGGAGCTGATCCTGAAGAGGAGCTCGGTCCACCAGCAGCAACACAACTACGCGGCCCCCTCACCGTACACGTCAGACGACGACCCCGCCCCGCCACCAAAGAAGCAAAGGACGTCAGACGCGCCTCGACCCCCCACCAGAACCATCTCGTCGTGCTCCTCATCCTCCTCCACATCCTGCAGCTCGTTCACCAGCACGTCGGGGCCGCGCAGCAAGCGCAGCTCCAGCGGAGACAGCAGCCCGCGCGGCAGCTCCGACTCAGAGGACAGCGAGCGCCGGCGCAACCACAACATCCTGGAGCGCCAGCGTCGCAACGACCTGCGCTCCAGCTTCCTGACGCTGCGCGACCACGTGCCGGAGCTGGCGCACAACGAGAAGGCGGCCAAGGTGCTGATCCTGAAGAAGGCCACCGAGTACGTGAGCTCACTGGAGACAGAGGAGACGAGACTCCAGCAGGAGAAGGACAGGCTTCAAGCCCGCAGGCAGCAGCTGATGCGCAGGCTGGAGCAGGCTAGGACTCGCTAACAGACAACCACTACAACACAGAAACACTCACATATACCCTGGATGACCCCCCCCCCCTCTCCCTCCCCCCCCCCTCCCCCCAAACCCTGCCTCAACTCAGTCTGTCTGAAACACAATTAGATGCATACACACATAGGCTTATACACTTACGCACAAACACATAGGCCTGCATATCTGGTGTACACGTGCGCACGCAAACATCTCAGAGGACGTTTTATCTTCAGATGCCGACACACACACACACACACACCTGGAGGAAAGGGAGAGGGGGTGGCCCGGGGGGGATGCTCGGACTTTCACTGCCGCCACTTTTTTTGCACATTTGTTGACGTTAAGAATGTTTAGGGTTTACTTTTTCAATCCAGTCACATTGAGGAAAGAGAAAAAAAGAGAAAATAATGAGGGAGGAGAGAGGACACACCTTGTTTAGCTCTTCCCTCCCTCTGGTTTTTTTATATCATTTGTATCTTGTTTTTTTGTACTCACTGTGACACCAGCCTGGAATCAGGTGATTCCCACAGGGATGGGTATAAGAGGGCCCTTTGCTTGGAGAGTTCACGTACAAGACGCAGCAGTGCACACTTACTTTGCCTTCACCACTGCAAAACTGAAGAGACTATATAACGACTGAGGCGTTTTGGGTCACATAAAGCAATGCCACTACAGGTTCTCTTTCTTCTCTCACTCCTCTCTCACACTGGTGCTCCAACCAAGTCAGTGGATGTATAACTGTGCACCTTGCTAGCCGACACTTTTGTATATAACAATAGTGTACAGACAAATAAACTCAGATCTGCCTTGTTTTGTAATACATTTTGTCCTTGTTTTTTTATACATGTCAGGAAGCTGCCAATAACCAGACTGGAAGTTTATATACCTTTAAAAGTACTGTAAGGCCTCGATTTTTGAGAGTCATGAAACTTTGTAATATAACAATATATTGTTTTTTTTTTCCTCTTCTCTTTTTCTTTGTATTGTATCATATTACTAATTCTACACACCTTTATGCTTTTAGTGTGAACCTGATACATACTAAATTTGATACTTATATTTTCGTATGAAAATGAGTTCTCGGTAGATATCACTTTATCTCGTCTTTCTTCTTTTATCTCAAATAATTCTTTTGTACAGCAAATGTGTTCTATCCTCATGTACCTGGCCTTTTTCTTTATTCCTCTTTTGTTTATATTTGTAACTATCGGGTGCATAGAACTGGGTAAACGGATATAAGATGTTTGTTTTTTTGACTTTTAAAATGTACATTTAGTGCTGCAACTCATAGCACTTTGAAATACCTCATTTTGAAAAATAAATAGACATCATAAAATCCTCACCTTCGCCTTTGTGGATTTTTTACTGTCACCGAAAAACTGTGAACCTCACCTTTAACCCCTTCACCCTTTCATATCTGTCTTTTCCTCTGTTTACTTTCCTATTTGCCTCCACATTTCCGTATTTGTTTTGCTGTTCTCAAAAGACTCATCCTGACAAAGAAATAAAGAGAGTGTCTTCTGTGTCTCAGCACCCTGCGGCTACCTCCCCCTCTGTAGCCTCTCACACCCACCCACACACACACACCTACGCACACACACTTCAAGTGCGCCGGGGAGCGCACACACACACACACACACACACACACACAAACTCTCTCCTCTCTCTTTCCCTCTCTCACCGACACAGCCCTTCCTACTACATTGTTCAGGCTGTTGCCATGGAAACTGGAGCAGCTGCTGAGTGGCAGACACCGAGAGTGAGTCTTTTATTTGTCTGTTAGTAGTCTGTGTATTTCTGCCTGCATGTGTGTGTGTGTGTGTGCGTGTGCGTATGAATGCAAATGTCTGTATGTGTGTCTACCTTTTGTCCCGGTCTGTGTGTGGCCCGGGCGCCTGATATCTCCGGTGTTGTGCGCTGCCTGCCACGATGCCAGGACAAGGCTGGATACTGTTTACCAACATCAGCCACATGGCTCTGGCCTCTTCCTCCTCCTCCTCCTCCTCCTCCTCCTCCTCCTCCTCCTCCTCCCCTCACCCACTCCTCCTCCTCCTCCTCCTCCCTTTCCTCTGTGCCTCCAGTGCCGGGCCTTAGCCCAAATATGTGCCACTCAGGAGTCTGGCCAGGCGTTCTCTGGAGATGGCTGAAAGAGAAATCTGTTGCCACGGTCTGAGTAGCCATTCAGCACGACAGTGTGTTCACAGAGGGAAGGAGAAAGAGACTTGCAGAGCAGGGAATTAACAGGACATAAAAACACATATTGTTGATGACTTTGATTTATCCTTTATACCAAAAAAAAAGCAACGACTGCTTAGCATACTATGACAGGGTGACTCTTTCTTCATCAGCTGAAACGATATATTACTTACAGGGCGCTCAAACACTCAAAATTGGCTTTTTTTCAGCGCCATGCTCTTCACATTGAACCGCTTCAGACCCCATTCATCCATGGAGGAGGACCAAAATGATCTAGAGGTATGTTCACTTTGTGAGAGACAGCGCTATATGAAGACTGATGACTTTGTTTTGGAGTCGAGACAGCCCAAGACTGAGCCTCTCGGTGGGGGAGTGGAACTGGTGGATTACATAACAGGAGTCTGGTGGGTCTGGTGCCTTTGTGCGCACTTACTGTGTGCATGTGCATGTGCATGTGCGTGTGTGTGGGACAGGATCTAGTGTCTTTGTGTGTGTGCGTGTCCTCTTGTGGGACTTCCCCTTACCATCTGCCTTATGGCTTATCCTGCTTGGTTATAGGATGAAAACAAGTCCATGGACAATAACATGCCAGAGAAAAAAATGAAATAAAAACAAGCCAGTTTGCTTCAGATGGTAGCTGTGGCATTTTAAGAAGAAATCGAACATGCAGACACATGTAGAGTACTGCTCAAACACACACACACACACACACACACACACACACACAAACATACACATCGTAACAGTGTCCAGTCCCACATTTCCTGCCTTACACCCCTCTATGTTGAAAAAACACATCACTGTACACCTCTCAGCTGTGCACACACATGGTGCCGTCCTCTTCAACCCCCCCCCCCCACCCCCCCCCAACACACACTCATATGCTCACACGCTTCAACCACATTTAAGCTATCTAGTCTTTGAAATGAGGCTAATTGTTTAAAGGGAAGCTGTCGTTCAGGGAATGGCCATCTCCTACGTTAAACAGACATATGGCCATGGCTTTTCCCTGATTAATACCTATTATCCCTTTGCCCACTGACTGCCTGGCTGGAGCTGCCCGCCCAGACACACACACACACACACACACACACACACGCACACACACACAACTCTAATGGGCTTACACCCCACTGACGGATGTACATTAAAGCCACACAAGAGATAATGTGGCGTGTTTGTGTTTTTCATGTGTGTCTTGTCATCTGTTTTGAGATCTTGATTACCGCCGGCATTAATTGACAACACTTGTCAAAACATTTCTATTGTCCTGTTGGACACCCGATCTGTATTCAACATGTTAACCTTCCCATATGGAGGAAACAATGGCTGCTGTGTGTGTGTGTGTGTGTGTGTGTGTGTGTGTGTGTGTGTGTGTGTGTGTGTGTGTGTGTGTGTGTGTGTGTGTGTGCAATGTGCCCAACCTCTGCACCCCGCACCACACTGGGCTCTGTTTGCCAAGAGCCCTGCTATCTGTAAGAGGAGTGTTTATGTGTGTGTGTGTGTGTGTGTGTGTGTGTGTGTGAGGGGGGTGTCACCATCTGTTTAGGGGTCCAGCGTGGTCGCAGGTGCTTAGAAATGGTGTGTGTTGGGGTTGTGGTAGGTAGAGAAGCCCGATATTAGGAGGGTATCAGGGGGTATTGGGGCAGAAAACATGGATGTTTGTGTGTGTGTGTGTGTGTGCGTGTGTGTGTGTGTGTGTGTGTGTGCGTGTGTGTGTGTGGTGGGGGGACGAGAGGCAGTTCCTCAGGGGAACCCATTGCCCAAGCTGAGTAATATGCAGCCCTGACAAAGAGCTGTGGAGCTACAGTAATTGCAGAGCACATAGTGGACAGCAAGGCAGGAGAGGGAGGGAGAGAGGGTGGGTAGGGAGAGAAAAGGAGGCCAGAGTGTTTGATCAAAGTTTACCAAAGTCTGAGGAGATTTGCATACAGATGGTACTGTAGCCCAGCCCCCGCAATACCTTTCCCTCTCTTTATTTCTCTCTCTCTCTCTCTCTCTCTCTCTCTCTCTCTCTCTCTCTCTCTCTCTCTCTCTCTCTCTCTCTCTCTCTCTCTCTCTCTCTCTCTCTCTCTCTCTCTCTCTCACACACACACACACACACTTGCACACAAATGTAATAGGGTTTCATTGAAGAATCCATGAATAGCCTTTCAAGAGCGTGTTCTGAGGAAGAAACGGCCTTGGCTGCACAACACAGCACCTCGGAAAAGAAAAAACGAGGGAGAGAAGGAAAGAGAAAGAAGTGGAGATAAAAAAAAAAAGTGAGAGAAAGGCAATGATTAAGATAGGGGACATAACAAAAGAGAATGGTTACAATGGGAAGAAAGCCTCCGTGAAGCACTAATTATTAAAACTAATTCACCCAGTAAAGTTTACTTTTCTGTAGGCATTAAATACACATGCGTCCACCGATATAAAATATCTGTGCTGACATTCATTCACTTCCTTCATTCATCCTTTCCCCTGGCACATCCTCAGTCCATATTGATTTTGAGTGCCATTGTTGTTTGGGCATTGATCACATACATAGCATAGTGCTGTCTTCTTATGTAAGTTACATGTTTCTTTGAAGCTATTGTTTTGAGGCAAGCTTCTGGCAATTAGACTGCTGTGCCAAGTGTCCTCGCAATGTGCCTGTCAGCGCCTGAGCGCCTACGCAACATGACATCCAACAGTTAAAGCCACAAGCATGTCCCGGCCTGTATCACAATATATTAGGGTTTAATGTTTTAAATATCAACAGCCACCTCAATCACCGTGTTACACAACTAAAGGTTTCAGAAACACGTCTGTCAGTGAGTCATTTTTGAAGCGCTTTTCATAACAGTAGTTACAAAGTGCATGACAGAGGATTGAAGAGAGAGACAAGATGATAAAACATGGGAGCAAACTGCACAAACCGCTAAATACATACTTTATAAAATCGAAATAAAATGCCCAAGGAAACAACTGAAGGGTCAGTTCAACCAAACTCCCCATTAATAGTTTCAAGTATAAGTATTGGTTTTTAGAAGAGAAATTAAAAGACAGCGGAAAAAGGGATAAAGGGATGGGGGGGGGGGGGACGACATACAGCAAGATTACCCAGCTGGACTCAAACCAGTGACGTTTTGAGTTTCATGGTCAGTGCCTTAAATCCCTACGCCACTATTTTCATTGGCACTACTTTCTACTGAAAAAAAGAAAGCTATTGACATCACATGCTGCGGAGTAGCCTGGACACTGTTTTAGAGATAAAACTTTCTTTTTAATGTCATTTTTCAATTCTGCACCACAAACAACATCCCATTCACTTTTCATTATCGGAGTGGCTGCAGAAACCCCAGAGAAGGATATCTAAAAACCTGAGCAAATAAAACAAAATCCACGTGCACACTTTTATTTTGACAGGGAAGGAAAAGTGACTCGTCACCCGGACTGAACCTGTAACCTTCCAGCCACATGTTACATCCAGCCTGCTTATGTGGGTACCACCATCAGCATTTCATCACTGCCATACATTGTTATGTTGATATATTGCTGTATATGGGTGGGCTATAAGATAAAGCCTTTATTAATCAGTTTCAACAAGCTGGCCTACTGTAAATATTGGGATTCACACTTGCAGCAGGACTTATTAATGTAGTGGCCATATGTCACAGAAACACATAGCCTCTATGTTAAAATGATTATTTATCTTAAAGCAAGTGTGTCTCTCTCTCTCTCTCTCTGTGTGTACAATTGTGGGTTTTGAGCCAGTTTGTGTGTATGCAAGTGCACACCCACGCCTCCGGTTGTGTATGTGTGTTTATGCACATGTGCGCGTGTATGTGTGTACTTGTGTTTATTTGGAGTAATCACCGGGGCGCTTCTGTGTTTGCACATCTGTATCGAGATTGATTCATGACTGCTACTCCAGAGGAAACAGATAACAAATGGTTTTCTGGTCCAATAAACACCGCCTGCACGTAAACCAAATGAGACTAAACTAAACCATCCTCTGCCTTGAACGGCCGGCCCGGCTGGGAGGCTATCCTGTGCCGAGGTAAAACTCAATGAGAGACATATTGATTGTTGGGCTAATTGTGGAGTGCCGGTGTCACCGCAGGCCTACGCAGGCCTACGCAGGCCTTGCAGACTCCCCGGTGGTTTACACTTCCAATCAATGAGTTTGTGTTTGAATGGGGCCATGTTGGGCCGCTGCAATGTCGCCAAAGGTTTCGCCTTATAAGTTTAGAAAAGTAGAACAAATAAGTAGAAAATATGCATTTATGTGTGTATGTGTGAGATCTTGACGATTTCCATGCTCCCTTGTGATGCATTGGGGGTCTGCATCAGTGCATGTGATTGATCATTGGAGAGCTTGGCCGTGTCTGACCCTTGACCTTTATGACTGCTAGGAGGGGTGGCAGTGACTGGTGGGAGAAAGTGGGCTTAAGGAGGTAAACCCATTAAAACTCGGATTTTTGTGATAGTGTAAACAGAAATGATATGGATAATATGAATCTCTACAGAGTAATTACAGATGTAACAGTGCTACATCAGTACAAATTACATGATAGGGCCCTTTCAAGGCAATGAAACATTTGAAAGTAATTTAGAAAATGAAGCTTTTTGGTCGTGTTTGGCTGTGGGTTTATTTAAGATGGTATGGATCTCATATGCGTATCTGATTACGTCACAGTGTGAAGACTAGGGGGAGACCGTTTTCAAAAGATAACAAAAAGTGGATATGTTTTACAAGTGAATAATACTCGACTACAGCAGCCCAGTCAGTCCATTCATTCAGGCACCGCTGTGGCCTCAGTGATGACTGTGTACACTGCAAATCCCTCGTTGCATGCCCTGGGGGGTTTGCACAAGGCCCGGATTGGGGCGAGAGCAGGATGTAGTGAAGTCCTGGAGGCAAGGTTGAGGCACATTTTGCCTGTTCAGCAAGAGTCCACCTCCACACCCCAACTAAGAAACAACACTGACTATAAATGTAACTATATGTGACTATGAACTCTCTCTCTCTGCATCCCTGACGTCACAAAAAAAGTTATTTCCGACGGATTACATTGTCTCGCAGATTCATAACAATTCATAGCTGTTATCAATTAATCAATTACTTATTACCAATTTTAAATAGAACTTTATTTCGCTTTAAAAACTCAGTATTTCAAATTCAGTATGTTACATGACAGCCCCAACCTGCCTCAACGAATGCATAACACTATCGATTTGAAATCTTAAAGCTTAGGGAGCAGTGAATCCATCCAAATAGTAGGCAAACCAGAAGGCAAAAGGGCCTAGAGAGGGCACATAAAAAAAGGTTATCAACACTCCGGGGCGTCCTCGCTCCTCGACAGTTATCTGTCGGTCTGATAGCGAGCTGGAGTGCGACGGGGCAGAGGACGTGGCCGGGGCGGGGCGGCAGAATCCTCAGCAGGAGCCTCGCTGACACATGTGGGACAGAGCTCAGTGGAAATCGGGTTAATGAATCGTATAGAGGGGGGAAACGGCGGGGTTACTCGTCTTTCAATATTCCCCCGTCATTATCAGTTGGACCAGCACTCATGTGCACACCACTGGGAGAGGGAGAGACAGGGAGGTCAGTAGGTGGTATATCTATGAAGACCTATGAAAAGGATGTCAAACAATAGATCATGTGTGTAAGACAAAGAAATTGCCATTGACTTGTCATGGCCAATTTCTACTGGAAATAAAAGATGTCTCTGTCTCTTTTTGTGAGTGCTCATGTATATGATGTACTGTGAATATGACCGTTAGGTACCAACTCCAATATTTGATGGCTAATTAGTTTTTTTTTCTCCGTCTGTATGCAGTGTTCTCTTTAGCTGCAGTATTTTTTACCTGCCTTTGTGTGCGTGTATTCTCTGATGGGTCTTTTGGTCTATGAACAGTCCATTACAGGCTTGTCTGCCTGGCTGTCACTTCTCTCTGATGGATCAGTGAGCTCCAGACAGAACCACCAGTGCCAATTGTAATAACACCAGCCTGTTTCTGCACTCCCAACACACAGATGCGAATCACTGCCTCTTATTAGATTGGCTACAACCAGCGCACACTACGTCTACTCCCCGGCTCTCTGCGGTGGTTACTGTTCCTGAAGGATGTGTGCTGACAAGTTGACCCTGGCGAAATGAAGCTTTTAATTACCGACGAAAATTTGACGAATTAGGACGATAGACTCAAACCCGAATCCAGCCTTTTCACACATATAATTCGCCTATCTAAGAGGATGAAATATATTAGCATATTTAATTGGCGGCTTATGCCCATCTCTTGTGTTTGACAGCTGTTGAGTCAGACGACGGCATTGTGCGAATATGAGTCAGTGCACACTAATCTAATCAGGGAAACCTTGGCTGCGGATTGAGTTAGCATTTTGGACATCCGTCAGCAAACTCTCAGGATTACACACAAGGTTAATTCTGGAAGAATTAGATTCTGAGGGACAATGGCTTTATCGTTTGTAAGGGTAAGGTAATAGTATTCACAAGCGACAGGCTGATGTCAATGAAGGCCTAAAGAACGGCCCACAGACCATGATGCTGTGGTAACTCAGGCGTGGCATTGATTATTTTAATTGGTGGACAGGGAGTGGAGAACATCATTGGATTTGATTCAAACCCCTCGACACACACACACACACACTTCAGATACAATCCACCAGTGCATTGGTCATCGTCTGAACTATCTGGAGCGCTTTCATCTGGTATTTTACATCAAACCTTGCCTTGTTTTGTGCATCCACCTCCCAGGCCTCGCCAGCACTTTCCAGTGTCCTTCAATCTGACCTTAAAGCGCATTGATTCAAAGATAGAAAAGGAAAGTCAGGATTTTTCAAGTTGCGCTGCAAGGAAAATGACCTGCTTATTAACACATACAAGCAAGTGTTAAAAGCCTCGGCGCAGCAGAAAGTTGCACAGCCAAATTGATCCGCAGATCTTTGCAAAATAGGCAGTGCTAAAGGCTCGGTGGCTTTAGTTACTAGTCAGAGAGTTTCTTGGTGAACTAACGGCTACCGCCGTAGCAAGCTGTGAACATGTCAGCGTAATGCAGTCACAATCTCTGAGAATCTTTCGAAGATTTGGGCGGATCCACTGGTCATGGAAATTCTATTGAAATTGATTTATTTTGCCAGGAAAACCAGCAGTTTTAGTTCTTGAGTGCCCAGGCCAGATAGCTAAAACCACCCTTTACTGAAGGACATATGCTGTACCATCGCACCATGTTGCAGGTAGAGCCGGCAGAGGAAGCTAAAATGGCTTGGCAGTTGGAACAGCTGCCCCCCGATAAAACCATGCCAACTTAAAATCCAATCTGACAACAGGAAGATTTACTACAGGAAACGTATTGAGCACATATTTCATCTTTTGTTACTCTCATTCTTTTGTTGAAAATATTGAGTGATTAATTTGCGTCATCGGGATATTCCTGGCACGCCATCACATTCTCTCTCCCGGTTCTTCCTCTGTCTGTCTCGCATACACACACACACACACACACACACCGTTAAATAAGACACACACACACACACACACACACACACCAATACACGGACACGTTCGAGTGAGTGAGCGCCGGGCATGCCATTGATGCTCTGCTCTGGCTTCATCCATCACTGATAATAGCTGAGGACAGCTGTGTGTTCAGTCCCCCCCTCTCTCTCCATCATACCACAAGCTTGAGGCGGGCGGATGGAGGAGAGGAGGGGTGTATTTATTCTGCCTTGCCTCCTAACACACACATACACACACACATACACACACCCACACAGACAGACACACACACACACACACACACACACACACACACACACACACAATCCTCGTAATACAGTCCTGTCACCTCTATCCCCCCGCCGCCACCCCACAACAGTCCCCGACTCAAGAGAATACCGGCCCCGGGCCAGGCCCAGATGGCCATGGCACGTTGTCGCTATCTGGCTCCAAATCTACACCAGGGTTGGGATAGGAATCAGTGATGCAAAGCTGAGGTACACACACACACACACACACACACACACTGACACTCAAAAACATAAAGACAAATGCCTTTATGCCCTGTTACGCATGCATTTTAATGCATACTCTCACTTTTGCAGGGTCTCCTTCACGCACATAAATGAATACACACACATGCAAACATACACACACACACACACCAAACAGGGACGACTGTTTAGGCTGGAGTTAATGAAGAGATAACAGCTGATGTTATTAGTTTCCACATGAATGGAGTCTGTCTGGGCTCCATTCTGTGTGATCATCCTGATTTGACTCACTCCGTTCAGTGTACATAAGTGAGAGTGGGCTTTCATTGACACGCTGTCCTTGAACTATACCTTATTTAACTAGGTCGGATCACTATGAGCAAATTGCTATGTAGTAGGGAAAGCAGGAGATGCAATACACTCTAATAGCCAGCTTTCTCTTTAGAACAGCCTCTGGTGTAGTTCGCTCAAGGGCACTTCAAGATTATTTTGAGGGTGCCACTGTGAGCTTTCAGCGGTTGGTATTGAAAGGGTCTGTTCATCTAAATTACAAACTGCCAACAATTTCTTTGGTAAAAAGCAGTTCTAATGAAAACACAGTTCACGATGTTTGTGGATCATTCTGAGTAATGGCGACACTGTTTCTGAAGGCGCTATTGTTGCATTTGTGAAATGTAATTTGTCAATGCTGTGATCACCACAAATTAAATTCCTTTCAACTCCATTTTACCGGGTACCAGCCCGACATTAAATACAATGTCTTCCTGTGTTTTTCCGCAATCAGTTACATTCATCAAGTAACGTAGTGGCCCCATGTGTTATCATACGTATAAGTCATCCTGATGAGTTTATGCAGATGTTAAATTTGGAGAAAAGAGTGCGCTGGTATCGGATGGGGTTTCAGAACCTTGTCAGGAGAGAGACATGTGATCTAAATACAAGCAGAGCTAAGTGAAATATATCTTTCCAGTAATTTGGGTGAACCAACCCGTTAAAACTAACAGTGAAAGCGTTTGTCTCTACTCATTTTCTGTTAAGCTCCGTCTGCCTGATGGTGATGAAAAACAAATCATAATTAAGCCGATAGGAAGTCTGTTTTTGGCCAAACAATGGCCTTTATTTACATGACTCATTTTCACATATTCTTAGCTAATCTGCAATCTAAGCAGTACAGTGAGGTCAGTTCCAGTAAATCTTCACAGATGGCAAGCCAATGTTATTCGATTAGCAGGTGATGGGGAAGGGTGGAACCTGATCCCCAACAAAACACCAGTCCAGCACACTCCCTTCTATAAAAGACACCTGTCAGAAACAAGAGCCTCCTTTACCCTGGCTGTTAAAGAAAAGCACTCTCCTTGTCTCATCATCATTTAAGACTTAGGCACTTCAAAGCTGGCCAGGTACAATAGCAATGAGCAGGCCGCCTTCAAAAGAACAGCACAAGTTATGGCGTGGTGGCAGGGGAGAAGAATAGCCCTGTAAATCATAATAGAGAGGAAAATATAAAAGACGAGGCGGAGAGACGCAGTTCACCTGTTCTCTGTAACACAATCACTTAACGATCCTCAGGGTGCTTTGTAAGGGAGAGCGCTCCTGTAGCTCGCGCCCTCGCTTTGTGCCCCGCTGGAGCACAGAGATCATCTTCCCCCTCTCCACAGACCCCCTGACCTTCTCTCTGTTCCACTTACACACACACCCATCAAAATTACCCTTACTCCTCACAGATTAAGATCAATGTCATTCATCGCGTTTAGAGTATCAGCCTTTGATTTGGACCAGAGAAAGGGAAGGGAGGGCACGCGGGGCACCTGGGAGCTGTGTGAGGACGGGACGGGGGGGACGGGGGGGGGGATGTCCTCCGTTAGATGTGGATGAAAGTGTCTTCTTTACTTTCCCCTTGAGCTTGTGTGTGCTTTATGTGAGGGGCAGTCGACATTTGAAGTCACTGCAGGTTGACAAAAAGACACATTTGCATATATACATATATTATCTCATCTCAACGAATGTCCCTCCAACATCTCTCACCACAGTAAGTGTTGTGTTCATGACGTAAAACAGCGCTGTGTTTTAAAGCTCACAGGGCTGCATTGGCGAGGTATTTCTTACGGCCCAGGTGAGAAAGGGACATACCAATCAGATCTGATCTGATCGAAGGCTCAGAGGCGCCAAGACCGTGAATGTATTGAAAGAGCTGGATATGGTACGACAAGAGATTTTACAGCTCTTGGCATTTATCACAGCTGCAATGAGCTCATCTTTCCCAATGCTTGTATAGCCTCTTACACCAAACATGCTACACGGGACTCTACCTGGCCCGTGTGTTGCCATATGACGGACTGTACTGCCTCAAAAGTTGAGCCCGGATCAACTTTTGAGGCAGTACAGTCCGTTGTGTTTTTTTGCACCAATTGTGCCGACGCAATGATCTCATGGAAACAAATGAAGAGTCTGTGTTTCCTGACAGAGTCTTGGACCCATGATGTCCATTCTCACTGTGATTAAGCCCAGCCCCCGTTACCTCTGCTTTACTACAGGGATTCCTCTGTGTGTCTAGTCCCTGACCTTTGACCTGGCCCATAGGTAAGCTTAGCTTTTGCACAGCACTGACCCTTTTCTATAGATAGCTTTTTTTCCTATTGAAGTTCCAAGCTCTCCCATCTCCACTCTCTCTCTCTCTCTCTCCGTTCACCTACTACCCCCAACATCCCCACCCTTGGAGTCGCCAGGGTATGTGACGGTTTAAATGCCCTCTATTGTTGGCAGAATGGACCTTTTGTCCGCACCCCCTGCATGTGCTGACTAAGGGACATCTAGTGAGCCCACTTTTGAGTCCATCCAGGGGTATGAGAGGGGTGGATACAGAGGGTCGGCTAAGCCTTGCAATGACGCCTACCCCCCTCTCCCCACTCTCCCAGAGTGTTTGAGGAATTTCCTGATTCAATAACTTTTTAAATAGCTGGCCCCCCCTTGCCTTTATATACCTCCAATAGCAGCCACTCTGATCCTCACACCTAGCAGCCAGGCCACGTATGTCTACATTAAAACAGGTACCAGTTACTAATTTATCCACCCTGGACAGCATTCCTCAATTTGAGGTGGGGAAAATGTTGGCTTAGTCTGGATGGAAGCCCAAAATGGAGAGGAAAAAGACACATGTTTAAATGTTTTCACACCAGTGAAGACATAAACTGAACATGCGTCAGTAGAAATGCAGACTGGACTTATAAGACCTTTAAATGGCCCAATCTGTTGCTGTAAAAGCAACAGCAAACATTATGGTAATACACGATACGGGAACAAACATTATCGTGACATGATACAGGAACATTGACCGATCTGTGGAAGCAGTATCGACCGATCCGGTCACCGATCACAATGTTTATTTGAAGCTGTTTCTCCGCGCTGGTCTCTCGCTCTCTGTTTGACACAACCATAAAAGTGTGCAAACTGTTATGTCCCCATAGACACACAGTCTATGGTTCCCCCCTTGTCTCTGGCCAAAGACTAGGGGCGGCGATGTTATCACTTGCGGCCTCTACTGGCTGGGGGCCAGTGAAGAGTTGGGAGTGAGGAGTCAGTAGGCAGTCAATGGTGCTGGCTGGTCCTCGACTTAGAAAGGCTCAGGATGAAGGTTGGCTCGTGGCACCAGCTGTGAGCTTTATAGCACCGTGGTGCCGTAGTGCTCCTGCTCCCACCGCCACCGACGATTAGCGGCTGATCGATCTGAGCACTCTTAATTCATACCATTAACATAGCTAACATCTTCTGTTGCTGGAAGCCAGAAGCGCAGCACCCTGACACTTCCCAGAGCAGTGATGACATACTTATTTTCACAGAATACGCCAGAATGACATGTAAGCAGTAATGTTTTAATGTATTCAATAAATTACTGAATGCTCAAGACTGCATGAACCCTTGAAAAATGCCATAAAAGACAGTGAAAGGCTTGATGTGTAAAAGCATCTTACCAGAGAGGGGAGAAGGGCTAGAAAGGAATGATACAGAGAGCGGTAGCATCTGGTATTATTATATTATTTCCACAATGAGGATCTGCGCACACAGCAGTTTGTGGACCAATAATTAATCTCCCTAACATCCCGTTTTAATAGACATCCATTAAAGTGCTTTTAAAAATGCTGCTTTTAAACGATACCGCTGCAAACATCAGAGCACACATTAGAGCTGAATAGTATTTACTGGCCATCCTTTAAACAACTCTCTTTAAAATCTAATCCGCTAATGTATCCAAATCGCACGGCTGTCCCGGGCCGTATATCTTTAATTGTACGTCGGTCCACTTTAACAAGAGTCAGATGCCTGCCAAAGAGTCCTCTACATCAAAAAGCTGCCGCCCAGCACCTAATATCCTCTGCTGCCGTCACAATGCTGCCGTTTCACCACCCATGTTCATAAAACCCTGGCCCCCCTCTCCCCGACCCCCTCCTTTCACTTTGATTGGGCTAATTGTGTTTCCTGCTGAATGCAGTAAACTTAAGGGAAGATAGGAAGTGCATATGCACGTACCCTGGAGCCTACAGACTAAAATTCACACTGTAGGCGGCTTTTCAAACAAGAGGCCATTAGAGACAATAGGCAGGCTCATTCACTTTCTGAGGGTCCAATTTACATGGCAGTGGAAGGTACTAAAGCCTCTTCAGCCCTTTGGAGTATGGACTCCTCTCCTGACACCTCTCCCTTGGTCCTGCGTTGGAAATAGCTCATTGTCTGTCTGTGGTTTATCAAGATCAATTTTACCATTTATCTATCCGTGTATCAAATAAAAGTGTCCTTTAGCAGAAAAAAGAAACCTGTAACTAACCCCAACCTAAATATGGAGACAGAGATAGGGGTGCTTCACATTTCAACTGTTACACAAGTGCAAAAAGAGGTTTTTTCGAACGTAGCAGCACAACATCTGGCCCATCCGGATTTGATAACTCATCGGTTTTCACCCGGAGAGGCATCACGAAACCGCACTGTGGTCGCCTTTGTTATCGCAGCCTGTCACTCTTTTTCTCTTCATCCCTCTCTTTCTCTTTGTCAATCTGGGTGAGCTCCTGTTGACCCGAGGGCCTCTGCGGTGGAAGCGGGGCCACGCTGGACCACTTCAGAGCCTATCCCAAAACCACACCGAGCTTCCCGTGCAATCAATGGGTGTATTTCTCTTTCTCTGCTCCCCGCTCTGTCTCTCTTTATCTGAAACCTCATCCCTCTCGGTGCTGGTGACCTGGTCCGCGTGTGTTGCGGCCTTGGCAGCGGCAGACAGTGCGTTTAGCGACTGGGAGGGAAGTCATATGTTAGCAGTTTGAACCTACAGCCCCAATTAGAGGCAGCTGTTGCTGTGCTATCGCACCACAGCAGAGGGGAGGGGTGGGGGTGGGGGGTGGGGGGGCAGAATTTATGGTCTGCGTCTCCGTGGCGACCCCTGTTTGATGTGCAGATAATTAGGAAGTGAATGGCTTCCTGTGGGTTGCTGCTGGAAGGGGCATACAATAATAAAAAACAGAGAGAAAGGGAGCACAAGGAGGAACAGCTGAGAAGAAGGATGCATATTGAGGTGGTGGCAGGGTCAGGTGGTGTGCCAGCAGACGCTAGAGGTTGTCTGCTCTTTGTGGGCAGTGCCACCGTGTACCCACTCCCCCATACGTGTGTGTGTGTGTGTGTGTGTGTGCGTGTGCTCCAGCGTGGGGTGCATCTCCTGACACGACTTTGCATGCTGACACACTTGACCCCTGGTTTTGTGTGCGACCGAATTCACTCGCACTCAAGAGACTAAATCAGTCAACGCACCGCTGGAATCAGCTTTGAGCTCCTGTGCTCTTTACATACCACCCTTTGACTCACACGAGAACACGTCCGTGCAAGTTAGTAGCTCTGAACATATTTACAATCTTGGCAAGATGAGTTAACGGCCTCCACAAGTGGTGGAGGAAAACAGAATAGATCAAAGAGCGAAACGCATGTCCTTATAGATTAGGTAAAGAATCCACTCACATTTGTCTGGACATGTAATTCCAAACATCTTGAATAATCTCCTGTCAAGTTTGCACTGTAGAAGTTTCGGTCGCCTTTAAAGCTTTTGTCAAAAGCTTGGTCTCCAACTCAAATACCATTAGCTTGTCCCATAGCAACACTTTGTTTTTCCCACTTGCTTCATCACCACCTTGCATGTCATTTCAACTCTGACCCCTGCAGCCAGAAGTCACGACCCTCACTCATTGTCCTCGCGATTTCCCTGAAGAGGATCAGAATCCAGAAATCCAATCTGAAAAAAAAAGCCTCTTGAATAAAAAATAAATAGCAATTGATTCCTGGGATTCCTCACAGTCGAGTGTTAAGACAGTCAATAAAAGTTTCTAACAGACTCTGCTGGTCACTGTATGAGCAACAATAGGGCCGGATTGTGATGCACGGGGCCTTTTGTTCATCTCCAGCTTTTCCGGGGAATGAAACACAATAGGATGGAATGCATTGGTTTATGCTTGAGTGCTAAACCCAATCAGGATGATAACAATGCGCTTTAAAGGACTAGGAGAGACTTTAACGATCCTCCAGAGCATCAGATTAGCATGTTACAATCTAGCCCCCTGTGGCCGGCTATTCATGTGCATCGTAAGGCCAACACTAAACAACAACACACACACACACACACACACGCAAACACACACACTCACATACTGAAACACAAAAACCTCCTTCACATTTGGCATCTGCATTAGAAATCCAGCTGGTTATTCAATTAGCTGATTACAAATCAATGAATGAATCAGGTGGGCGTATCAAGTCATTGCTCCCTCAGCATATGCGTGGGAAAGGGTTAATATTGTTGAACGATTCTCAAACACACATTATCTTAACCTTTGTAGACATGCATAAAGTGTTTGGCTTTACATACGTTGGGTTTGGGATCAAACCTTCAAGGAATTCTTCAGCCGTAAAAACGTTTTTTCTCGCATGCCTCCACTGTGAATGGAGAATCCGAAAACGGAGTAAATCCTGGAGGCCAGGTTTAACAGCAGCGAAACTATATCAAAACACCCATTTACAAACTCTCACACAACTCATGCAGGCGTGTGCTCGGTACTTCCCAAACACATGCAATTTTGCTAGAATCGTACTATTTAAAACACTAACGCCACTACCGTCTCATGCACGGACCCGCAGTGCATTCACAAGCATGGGGCAGTAATGGTGAAAGTGTTTTACTTCAATTCATCAAGGATTTACTAATCTTTTAAGAAATCAAAGGCAACATGGAGTGAGTAATTGATAAGCAAATTATTTTGTGGGTGAAGTATTCCTTTAATACTTGTTATGTAGTGACTGAAATGATCGAGTATGAGAGTGTCAAGTAACGAAAAAGTTGGCTTCAAATATTCTGTCGGATCATAAAGTTTGTTTACTCATTATATGATCATATCCAACAGTTTGTTGATTTGAGATGTTTTTTCTTCAGGCCAAGTTATTCATTCAATTTAATGTAATCATCCTGATCAGATGCCAAGTAATACAAGGCCAGAATCACCATTATCAATCATTTTTATTCTCAAAAGCAGCTAATGCAATATCACGTAGGAGAGGGCAATGTGTCACAAAGAGCCAAATGCATCGGACTACATATTCATTACCGTTAGCTCCTACTATTGTGTGAATTCGCTGAACTAAGCTGCAGAGAAGCAAGGGGTGCAGGGACTGTTAATGTACCCAGACATGATCTCATGTGAGACGGATAGGATTGGTGTTACTCCTACAAATATAAATATTGATACTCCATACAAGACTTTATGTCTTCATACTTTAAGTGTCAATCCACCCACCCCTAGGTTCAGTTATTACACATTACTATAAAGCTTATCACAATGAAATTAAAATCCTGTTCCTTTTTTATCACCCTTATTGAGTCAGATACTAAAAGTTGTAACCCCAATGAGCAGAGTGATGCTTGATCTATGTCAGTGTTGTGGCACTGCAACAGTAAATATTGCAAATATAATCAATGACATGATTAACTTCAGCAATTGGAATGTCAACTGTGAATTCACAGACTCTCTTTTAAGTCAGACATCCAAGCATCCTGGCTATACATTATGATGTCATTAGATGGTCTGGGTTATGCAACAGAACACACGCACACACACACACACACACACATATATATATATGCATTGCATTTATCACAGTCAAAACAAGCTCTCCAACCAAGGACCCTCACAGCTCAGTCGTATTCACAGGAATGCAGAGAAAAGGGAAAAGATTGTGATAAGAAGCTGTTTTCTTACGGGCAGCTGGGAGGGGGGTCCATGATATCTTGTTATGCTTAGCATTTGTTTTACTCTATGAGAACATGTGATGTGTCTGAGCCGGTATCTGTATTCCCATTACGACATGTGCCTTGGTGCCATGAGAAAAGTATGCCTGCCTGTTGCCCAAGGAAAAAAAGCTGAGACGTTCACGAAGACGTGGTAAGACACAGAGCGTAAAATGAAGGCGTCGGGTAGCGTATGTATTGTGCCAAGGGCCCTGATTTACTAAATCACCACTCCATGTAATTAGAAAAGAACATCAACGACAAACCTCATTTTTCACCTCCTTTTTTTTTTATTCCTTATTTTGTTTTCCATCTTTTTTCCACTGCCCCCCCCCCCCCCCCCACCCCTACGCTGCTGTCCTGCTTTTCTGTGCTGAGGGCCGCTGACAAAAGGAATTGTGCAAACGAGCCTTTAAAATCCCTAAATGGTTGTGGTCTGCGCACAATGGGCCGAAGAATGCGGTGCTGGACAAAGGCCGGCCCTTGCCCCGCCACTCCGCCCTGCAGTGATGGATCCGAACGGACGCATGAACGTGGGCTGGATTTGGGGCTGCGGAGGCGCCACCTCGCCCCCCACTGGGCCAACCAAAAGGGACAGGCCCCGGGGATACGCTGGAACCCCAGCCAAGGGCCTCAAAACAATCACGAGCTGCTAACTAGCCACGCCATCCATAGGCCTTGATTGATATGGGAAACGCATGCTTTTCTCTCCATACAGCTCCCTCCATCACTCTTTATCATCCTCAAAGCCTGAAATTATTCCCCCTTTCAAAGCCAATGCTACAGATTAGAAGTGGGCAGCCATTAAAAGCTGTTTCTATGTACATAACAGGTTTATATTAGCCCTAAAATCATGTTTTATATGCATCCCATATGCCTCACGGGGATGTAGGCTGTAACGAATGGCAGAGAAATATGAACGAGCGATGGTGAAATCAGAGAATGAAGGTACGGACAAATTATAATAAGTGCTTTGTTAATGGGGACAGCCCCCCTTTAGGCTAATGTAGTAAGGAAAACCTTAAATTGCATGGTTCAGGGATATAGAAAATGTCATCTGACAACCCTGATTAAAGCTAGAGGATGGTGCTTTGAGGACCAGTCACACTTCACAGGCAAATTTAAAGCAGGTTGGTCAGGTTATAGCAAATACTATACAGTTGTCTGAATGTACAATTGCGAACCAATTAGCCGGAGGAAAAAGTGCTCGGATGCACTTCAGGTCATTTGGTCGTCTATTCCTCAACCCATCCATTACATCCATTTGCATTCAGGGTAAGAGTTTATCCCAACATGCATTGGGGAAAAAAGACAGAAACACTGTTTAGAGTCTTTAGTTCTCCTGGTCTTCTGGTCTTTGAACACAACACTTTGGCGGAACCCACACAAGCCTGAGTGGACTCTGAACACTGCCATGTTGTTGCTCAAAACAAACACAACAGTACATGAATATTAGCGTTATCCTTCAGGAGGTTTTTAATAAGAACACGATCACAACTAAAAGAGTAATATGTCTCAGGCTACATAAAAGCCACCAGTTTGTTCAACTTTGGGCCCTCCAGCTCTCATATGATTAATGATATTTGCCATCTGTGCTTTTAAGCACACAATCAATTGAGCACCGAAGGTCTCCATGAGCCTGGAGCTCATTTCTACAATATAAAAGGCATTAAAAAACAACTTAGAGGTGTGTAATTACAGCATGGCAAGGGTTGAGGGTAGAGTAGTACTCTTTGAGCTTGGGGTGATATTTTGAAACACTCAGTACTATTATGGCTTCACACAATGCCCGAATCACATCTATTTGTGTATACCATGTGAGTATTTTACTCGCTAGACTTCAAGCAGTTGGCTGGGTGTTTGTCCGTGTGCATCTGTTGTGGAGGGACTTTGGTTTAATGTGCAAAGCAAGTTGTAACATCACACACATAAATAAAAGGGAGGCATTGACTCAGTGTATTGCCTGTGTATATATCTATGTATTGCCCACACGTTTTTCGTGTTTCTTCTCTTGATCCAATACTGGCAATGAATTTGTGAGACTCAGTTTTTAAAAATCCAATGTATTGTCCTTGTGAATACAGTTTTCCATTCATGATTATGAGACAGAACAAACCATTTCTGGGCAAAATGTGTCTGACTTCTTATAAAATCATATATTATAAAATCAGCCGTTAAAGCTTTCTGAATTTTCTAACTGACCTGATGACACACACACACACACACACACATCACAGTGTTCTTAAATTGTGCAGCTCTTATCCCTACCTTTCTTTCTCACCACTGTATTGCTCTCTTTATCTCATTCTCACACTCTCCTGCCTGTTTCTCTTTCACTTTCCTTGTATTGTCCAGATAATAAGCTGTAAAAGTTACTTTAAAACTTGATCTTCCCGTGCTGCTCTATCAAAGCCTATTGTGATAAGATTCGGCAAGAACAAAAGAAAGCCGGTAGAGTGAAGATCGTTTGAAGTATTTTTTTAGTGTTATTGCTTTGTGTAAGTTGCAGGCATTTACTGTAAATGAAATGTGGATGTAGAAGTAGCTGTCTGAGACTTTATTGATATTGGGTGTTAGTTATATAGCCTCGACATAATCACACATGTTTCGGGCAATCTTCTGAAAAGGGTTCACACACTCCTGTGTGTGAACAAGTGATGCCCTGAGGCTCATGTTCTCACAATGAAGGTATGTTCAAGTCCTGACTTCATATCCTGCCCTCGTTTTTTTTGTCTTATTTGACTGGGGGCCCCCCCAACCCTCTTGGAGCGTGCACCCCAATCTATGTCAATCCCCTATACATACCTCAGCTGCACTTAAAAGCACATTGATTACATAACTGGCACACAATTGCTCCAAGGTTGAGCGTACTCAGAGCAATCAGAGGTGCTGCGAAACGGAGTTGTTTCAGAACAATGCCCACATTCATTCATAAAACCAGGAAAAAGATGGTTAAGCTGTGACCTGTTAATGTTCTACAAATTTTCGGGTTTGGCTAACGTCTTCCTTACCACTTTCTCTTCCGTTCTTGCAAGACACGCACGGAACCCCTCCCTGCACTTGTTTTATTGCTTTTGAGTGGGTGGTGTTAGTGATACCTCTCTAATTCACACCGCTGTTTGAAGTAGGATCATTTTTCCAGCTGTGCACATGCCATTCACTCAGGTATCCACCCACAGACACAGTAATGCTTTTCTCCCACCTTCTACTTTGACTGGTAATGGGTTTCGGAATGTGGTAGAAGACCGGACTTGAAAAGATTGCCACTAGCATCAATAAACGCAGGACAAAGCAGCATGCACAGAGAAAAAAGAGACAGAGAGGACCAGCGGTGATTCTTTGGTCACAGTTCAAGCTCAGATTTCTGGTTGCCGGTTTACTATAAATCCAGCGTGGTGAATTAATATGGCGAGACCAGGTATCAGGTGGCCAGCATTCATCTTTGGTAGATCAGCTAAGTCTGACCCCTACTCATCTATCCTACACGGTACATGTTAAGCAAGCCACGTTTCCTGAGCTCACTTTTGTGAAAACGCTGTGACCATGGTGATCTTAGTCATGGTACACCGTGTCCCTCTGTCCCGGGACTTCCATCCACACTAAAGGCGTCTATGAAGCGCTTGTCAGATCATCAAACAGCGACTGACGCCTCAAGCTGATCGCCTTTCTTATAGGTGTCTAACATAGGTTTTTGCTGCTGCCCTCGTCCACAGCAGTACATTGCTTTGTTCCCGCACCGGTACTCCTGTCTGCTTCACCAAACTTGGGCGTGCCGACCTTCATCTACTGTAGGTAACACAGCAGACAATGGATGACTACCTCACACAACCCCACTGCAAAACATCTGATCTGTCCCTTTTAGTCACCTTTTTTTCAACTCAGTTAAGTAACCGGACTGTGTATGTCCTACTCCTTAACAGATTTTGGCCGTGGTGCATAACTTTAGTTTGCCAACTGGAAGAAGACAGAGAATATTGTTCAATGTGTCATAAGGACCAACAGACAAGCACTTCTTAACACTTCCTAGTGCCTTAACTGGCAGGTGTCTGTCCCACTCAAAAGGACGAGGAAGATTTTTCTCCCATTTCCTTCTGTTTAGGCGTTTTAGTGTAGCTGGAGGCCGTTGTGAACGCAAATTTCAGTTTTCAAATTTAGCCGACTTAGTGTAGTGTACAGCGAGTACATATTGTGCATCTATTATAACTTGAGGATCCAGTGTTTGTAACCCTGATGCGTTTGTGCTCCGATGTATTTAGGTCTTTTTGCCCAGGCAAGGCTGCCGCTGGAGGCCTCTGTAAAGAATGACTATAGCTACACGCTATTAATGTTAGCCACACTCCCCAACAAAACAAGGGACAAAAAGCTACACAACACCCTACTCATTCCTTTAACCAAAGTCACGCCAGCTAGGGTGCAGCGCAATAAATTAACGTCTGATTAAAAATGGCCGTCTCGCCCGCCAAATTGTCATCAAGTGGCACCATTGATACGGGCAACAAAACCGGGCACATCACCAATCACCCGCTCAATGAGAAAAGGAAGGAGCTAAAAACAACATTCTTGAGCAGGTCGGTCTTTCATGGGCTGGATGGGGGGGGGGGGTAGATGCTAAGGTTCTGGGGTATGTAAAGCGGGGTACACAGGACCTAACAAAGGGGGGAGAGAAGGAAGGGCCACCCTGACAGCCTTGGCGGTGCAGGTTTTTTTTTGACGGGTGGGGGTACTAGAGGGATGGAAGGCAGAAGCTGGGAGGGGGTGTTGCCCCTCTTCAAAGCCTTTCCGCTGGTTCTGGGGCCCTATGGATGGAGAATGTAAGTGGGGGGTGCGGTAAAAGGGTGAGGGTGGGTGAGGCTAAAGGAGAGAAAGGGAGAATTAGGGAGCCCTCTCTTTGTCTGCTGGCATCAGGGGGGTCGGTTAGACACTGAACGCCTCGGGAAGATTAACCAGCCAGTCCTGGTCGGAAGCTGAAGGGTAGGTGGGTGGGTGGGTCGGAGTGTGGGGGGGGGGGGATAATGGGAGGCTGCTTTGTTTCTGGTCCACGATTGGATGCTGGAGAGGAGAGATGGAATGTAAGAAATGGAGATTGATTGATCGGTACAGTGGATAGCGATGCAGGGAAGGAGAGAGAGAGAGCAGGGGAGGGAGTATCTCAGCGCTAAGCCGCAAGTCGCTCCCCGATTCTCATGCGGCGAGAGAAAGGGATCGCCGGTCGGCAGTTTGAATATTTGAAATATGGAGGAAATAAGCGCACAGGGACCTGAATGGTGGGAGTGAACAAGAGTGAAAACTGACAGAAGTAAAAAAGAGAAATGGGGAGGCTGTTAAGGTGGAGAGGAAGGAACGGGGGAGGAAACTTTGGGGGTGGGGGGGGGGGGCTTCCTCAATATGGATTAGTGCAGCTCCACAGTTGGGTGGGAGGGAGGATGGAGTGAGAAGGAAAGGAGGGAGCAGAGGATGAAAGTTGGGGTGGGAGAGGAAGGGTGAGAATGAAGAATTGCCATTCGCTTCACTCACTTCACTACACAGGAACAAAGCAGGATGGGAGGTACTTGACATAACACTCTTCCAGGCCATGTTGGTGTGTGTGTGTGTGTGTGTGTGTGTGTGTGTGTGTGTGTGTGTGTGTGTGTGTGTGGTGTCCAGTATCTCAAGGGACAGCATGTACAATTTGGCATTTGTATATCATCAGTATTTCTGTTGTCAAATGTTTGGGTTTCCTTGCCAATAATAATACAGATATTAAAGACATTTAAGTATCCAGCCAGAAGATGCTACAGGTGGTTTACAAATGTTTAAGCTAAAATGTACACACTTCTTTAAAAGAAGAAAAATTCTCGAGTATCCCAAACAAACAAAAAACATAAGTAACAATGCACACTGATATTTTCATGTTCTCTTCCATTTACCTGACGTTTTTTACACTGGAACCAAATTGCCACAAGACGAACGAGGAGCACAAATTAACTCCCAAAGTGTTCTGTGCTCTCGCAGCATGTCTTTGTCATTCAAAGACATTCTTAAAGGTATGCAACAGCTGAGAGCAGAGTAGCACTTAGCGGTAGCCTGCGGATAATGACCTGAGGCAGAGTTTCAGAGCCTTCATTAAGGCCTCATTAATTACAGGAAAGATTGAGATTATCTCAACAGGTGATAGCCCAGGGACACAGTTCCCTTAGGAACTATCATTACTGAGTCTGAAATCGCTTCAACTCGTTTATCTCGAGGATAAAACATCAGCACATCATCACAATCGGATTCTGATGAACAGTGCCGAGGTGTCCGTGTGCTCACTGTGGTGTGCAGAAACGTAAATCAATGTGTGCTGTGAAAGTGGTGGTGTCTTTATTGATGGTGCGCAATCAGGTGTGCGACACCGTCTTTCTATCTGTGTTTGGCTCCAAACAAACAGAGAGGTAGACACATCATTTGAGCGAACAACCTGTCGGAAAACGGAACTTTCTTCTACAATTTGTCCAAAAAAAAAGGTCCCATTGAGCAGCAGCGCCGCTGAACGACCCTGAGCCCCCGGTCAACAAAAGCAATTTAGCCTGAAGGAAACCCATTTTGATAGCATGGGACTTTTTACATTTTCTCCCACTTTCTCTTCTACTCCTCCCTCATCTTTCTCTTTCCATATTTACTGCATGATGTATAAGTGTGTGTGAAGACTCTGAGAGCTTCGTTTGGGACCTGTCACACTGAAGGTGGAGTGGGAGGGGAGACAGAAGAGAGGCATTGTGGATGGATTATACCAGAACCAAAAGTGGACCCCTCTCTCTCTCTCTCACACACACACACACACACACACACACACCAGCTCCCTGCAGGTACAGTACCCCGCCCCCTCTCATCCCTCTCAACCCTCCCCTCTGATCAATGGAGCTGAAACAAGGAGGCCAGGAGGGGCCTCTGGTTCCCACATCAGACCCCACTGTAGCTATTCTCTTCTCACCACCGCCACCACCCCCCCGCCCCCCAAAAAAAAGACCTTTACTGTACCCCAAACCTCCGGTTATCCAAAACAACATGACCACATGATAACAGATCCTCAACAAACAAAAAAAATGAATGCATGCACTAGTATATGTCTGACAAGAAGCAAATCTGACCTGTAAGTGTGAATGGTTAAAGGTGCAAGATCCGAGATTGGTAGCGTTTCGATTGCCTCTCTGCGGCTCTCAACATGTCGACGGCTGAGTCGGCGGCTCATAGCTGACGGTGCTAACTGTGCAAACGAACCTCAGTCAGTTAGCTACCTGAGGGGGAACCGGAGGGTGGGTGCTACGCTGATAGCTGTTTGCTGCTATGTTAATGTTGAGAATGTTAAATAACATACATTTCAATACAAAATACATGCTGATACAACAGCATTGAGTAGTGTTGCCTTTAACGCATTTAAAGCTAAAACATTTAGTCAATTAATACATTTTTAATTGACAGAAACTTGCTGGTTCCAGCTTCTCAAATGTAAGGATTTGCCGATTCTCCATTTTTTTATGAAAGCATTTGAATATGTTTAGTTTTGAACTGTTGGTCGGTCAAAACAAGCAGCTCTCAGAACATTTTACGGACTCAAATCAACAGAATAACCAATAAACAAAATATGTATGTCTGTATGCATCCAGAGGGTATAAGTCTGCACATTCATCAAGCTGAACAACAACAACTCAGTAAGATATGTTGATATGTAATAACAAAGATGTGACATCATATATGTGTTTCTGCTGATCTATGTTCCCAAACAAGTATGTTTGCCTCTTTACAATCAACCTGAATAACAGCACATTGGATGTATAAACATAAAGCATCTGCATGCCAATACATAGAAACATGCACACAATTGTGAATACTGTGGACACTTACAACACACACACCAAGTAATTAAGAAGGAATCTGAAAGGCACAATAATCCCTCCACCTTCAGCCATTAACAGACAGAAAGAATAGGAGGAGAAGAAAAGCAGGAAAAGGAGAGCCCGGCACTAAAAGAGGAGCCCTTTGAACTTTTGCAACAAGCCCTTTCCCCTAAATAAAAACACAAAATCTTCCCCTTATCTCCTTTCTCTCTCTCTCTCTCTCCTGTTCTTTTCTCCCTCCTGTTCTCTTGTTTCTTTCCTCTGTAAAGTCAGTGGTCCGACTCTCTCAAAGGAACCCAGAGCCCCCAGCCTGCTCCTATTGGTCCCGCCTTGCTCTCCCACACTGAGTGCCCATGGCTCCTGAAGTGATGCTCTTTGTGTGGGGTTCAGGGGTCGTGCCTATTAGCGTGAAGAAAGCCCTGCTGGGTCTTATCCCGACCCGGAGGAGGACGCAGGGTTCTTCACCCCATCGTCGGCCCGGCCCACCCCCTCCCCTGGACGGGACACTTTCATCCTTTGTCAGGAGGTCAATGAGCGGACCCCCAGAGGGGAAGGAGGGCCCCCACCAATAATGATATGCATGACAGTCATTGTATGACCCCCATGGGGGGGTCATGGCTGGTTGAGGTGGGTGGGACGAGGGAGGGGAGGACTGGCTGCGTAACTAAGGATGGTTATCTTGTACAGAAGTAACTGAGTTACAGAATGATGGTGATGAGGGTGAGAGAGCTCCAGTGGATCGGGAACCATTTGATCCACGATCACTTTTCATAAGAAAAACATGAAGTTGTTCATCATCATTTTCATATAGGTTTGCGCTTTTATCAATAAGCTCATATATCAGAATAAAATATAGCTGTTCAGTATTTTTATCTATTTCAAATAGGCATTCCCCCCCCCCGCCAAGACACACACACACACTCACCTTAACCCCTAACCTCAACCCTTCGCTTGAGAGATGGATTTGATTTGGTTTGCTTCACTCCCCTGCTAAATATGTCAGCTATTTGCCTTGATATGCAAATGAGACGTTACATAACAACCTCAGCAATAGCACAAAAAACACCCCAACGTGAATATAAAGCTCACATTGCCTTCGAAAATACTCGCGTTGCAGTAAAGTGAATGCAGATTTAAAGTACAAATCTCAATTTGACTAAAATGACCATTCAATTCAAATTCATATGAAAATAACCCAAAAAACGAAATAATAAATTGCGATAAACCATATTTTAAGACCATTTTATGCCACTAACATAGCGATGATATAATAGCATAATTATGCAAATATACTATATATATATAAGTCAATAATGTAAAGATGATTGAGGTCATGTCCATGTATTGTATTGTGCGATCAGTTGATTTAGTAATTATTGTGGAAGGCTAGTGGGTGTTCAGATATGATTAACTCATGTCGATGAACTCTTAATAACTAAAGTTTTCCAACTTTAAACTGACATATTAATTTAGGTTATTTGACTGCATTTTTTTATTCTAATGTCATAATGTTACATTTAAAAAAAAAAGTTCTAACAGCAGAAAACACAGACGGTATAAAGAGTGGAGGACCCCAAGTGAGCGTGTGGGAGGTGTCGAAACAGTGCAATATATACTGTGGGGAGCAGGATACACATACAGCACCGACATCAATACGTCTGTGTCGAATACAGTATGAGTGCATCTGTACAGAGGAAAGTGAGCATTCAGTGGTGCAGGTTTACCACAGAGGTGGAAGATGTAATGAATAGAATAAGATGCAGGAAATCAATTCTGAGCACTGAAAGATCTACACTTCTGAATATCCGCCAGGGCTGAAGTGCACAGTGTTCCTTATTGATTCAGGAATATGTCATAACATCATGTTCAGAAGCTATTTAGCAGCTATCAAGACCCAGACAGTCCTAATCTATTATTAATGTCCCAAGCAGTCCTTTATGGTCGGTTCATTAAACATGAAAACTCAGAGCATATAGAAGGCGCACAGTGCACTCTATCTCTCTACAATGAGTCAGTGTTTATTCATAAAATACAAAAAAAAAACAGCATGATTAACATAGAGTGAGGGCTACGCTTGACGACAAATGCTGAAGATTTAATTAAAAATGCACACTTTCGTATTGAAATGGACATAATTGTGTCATGACGAACACAATGGTGTCAGTCAAGACTGGAAGTGGCAGTGAAGGGTAGATTGTGAGATAATTGAACAAAAGCACGTACAATTGTAACGCCACATAAACGTGTGACATAAATAGCCGCGTCTAGACTTCATTCAATGAATAACTAATTTAAATGTAATTAGACAATTAGAGTTCGATTTAAAGACGATTTAGACACTTTTCATGCAGCTTCGCCTTCGTTCTGTGAGAACAGAAGCAATCAGTTCAGAGAGAAGATGCAGATTCATAACAGAAAGACGTTGTTCAAAATGTAGCTTTCTTGTTGTAGAAGTCACTATGACGACACTATAGCATCAAAGTCAATTTCACAGCTTTATCTTAGATTGTCCCTCTGTTTTTCATCATATAAATGGAAGCGCAACAGCAACCCGAGTGCATCTGGGGAAGTGCCATTAGTGTGTATGGACTCGTATGAGCCTCCCACAGTCAGACTGCAGCTCACCGGCTCATGTTTTGCCACCGGACAATTGATTTAGTCTGGTCAGATAAATAACAGACTATACTCAACGAGGTAACAGGAGTATATGATGCACGCCATCATGTATTCTCTTACCTTGTTGATTAGTCTCATTGCCTCTCAAATTTCCTTTATGACAACTAGACTTTTAAAAATTTCCCACACTAAAGTTATTGAGAAACTATTTTTGGAACATGTTCTTAAAGGTAGAAAATCTGATACCGATGTGCAAAAGGTGACAAAAGGTGAAAAAAATGTGACTTTCTCACCATTCTAGAGACTCAAAGAGGCGACAACTACTGACGCTACTTCTTGAAAAGCCTGGATTTAAGAGCAATCTTTCATATTAATTTCTCTCGATACTTTTATCAAAAAACATCCATGGCCTTGAGAGACAAACGTGCAAATTAGGGAATACTTTCCTAGGAATGTAGTAGAGGAGCACACTCAAGATCCAAAGCTTTATACACACAAACAAACAGTAACAAACTTCTGAGTTTGCCGTCCTCTCTGACTGCAACAGAAGTATTAAACCTAATAAGCACAAACATTGCAAAAACAAGTATCAAGTGTCTGCAAGTGTGCAGCAGTCTTGTTGTTGAGTACGTGCCTATATTGCAATGTTTAATCTGAATATAACTGCATATCCTATCGAAAAACACACACACACACACACACACACACACACATCATGTAACCACACTGTGCTGCTCTCCTCTGATCCACGTTCTGTCATGCCCACAGTGTAACCGTTATTATTTTTTCCCGCCCAACACACTCTTGGCTGTGCTACTGTGTTAATTAGGTGAGCAGCGCACACAGGCAGCGAGAGACAGACAGACCGGAGGAGACGGAAAAAAATAAACGCGGCCGACCCCGACGGCCACTTGACTACACCTTCTGCCAGCCAAATGATTTTCTTTTAAGATTTCTGGACGAGTGTCACAGCGACCACACTGTCCCCCTCTGTCTGTCCTTCTTGCTGCGTGTCACCAGCTCAAGACAGATCCAACAACACAAGCTTTGTGTGTGTGTGTGTGTGGGTGTGTGTAGGTGTGTGTGTGTGTGTGTGCGTGAGGATGAAGAGTATTAGCCAGTTCCCTGCTGCTAGAGCTGTGAGTGTGAGCTGCCAGAGGAGAGGGGGTAATTATGGGACCTGTTGTGTTGAAGGGAAGCCAGGCCACCAAGGAGGGATTAGGACCGTCAATCTTCTCTCCTCTCCTCTCCTCTCCTCTCCTCTCCTCTCCTCTCCTCTCCTCTCCTCTCCTCTCCTCTCCTCTCCTCGTTTGGGATTCATTATTTCAACACTAACGCTAACATATCTTAAAATGTTACTTTTAGGGCATAAAACATGAGTTGATTTATTGGTTTTGGTGTTTTTCTCTGTTTTGTATCATAGTAAAGTAAACATTTTTTTTTTTTTAGCCAACTCTCCCATTCCATTTTGTCTTTCTCTGCCGCCCTCTTCTTCCTGTCTCTACAGATGTCTGAACGTTCCCCAGAGGCATGTAGGGACCCTACCACCGACCTTTAGTCCAAATGTTAAAAGCCTGTCTGTCCACATACACATAGCATGTGCACACACAAGTGCAAGTGCACACACACACAAATACCATTGTGCTGTGAAAAGGGAGCCCTTTGACAGCTCCATTATAAATCCCACACTGGCCAATTATCTGTTTTAGGATGATTGTCTGGCCTCCTCGAGCCCCCGGACCGCCTTTGATCCCCCTCATCCTTCCCTGTGTCATTCTAGATGTGTGCGCAGGTATAACATTTCCACCTGGAGCCTGAACGCCTCTTTTAAAGTTCCACTTGAATCATTTTTGCTGCCTTTAAAGACAAGAGAAAAAAAAAAGGGGCTTCCTCTTTAGCTCCTGATGAATCACGGATCATTTCTCCTCTCGTCATCTCCTCTCTTTCTCTTCATCTCCCCGACCCGCTTTGCCTGTGACACTGGAAAGTCGCAGGTATCTGAATAACGCTGATTGCGAGTGGCAGGTGGCAACTTAATAGGAGTGAGGGGAGACGGAATAAAGTTAATGTAGGGGAAAAAAGGGGCAGACGTAAAAAGGAAAATACCCCTAAAACTGGAAAAAAAAGAGAAGAAATAGAGAGAAAAGGTAGTGAAAAAAGACCAGAGAGGAGAAAAGAAAGACTATAAAATGAGAGTGAGCATGACAGAGGTCTCTGCTGGTGGTTTGTTTGATCAAGGAAGAGCAGTAGTTATCTGGATGAGCCCCATCCCTCTGTACAGCTCAGTCATCAGTCCTGATTCCTCCAAATGGATACCAGAACACCTCAGTAGCTCACAGTACAGTGACCGCCTTATATCCCTCGACAGAGTCCTAATAAAAACCAGACCCACATAATCACTCACACACTGCACTTCACTGCACATACAATCAATCTGTTGGCTCGCCCCTAAAATTTCTCAAACTATTGTGATTAGCCCATCATAAAAGCAACTGAATAGGTCCAATTGCCCGACATTACTGAGCAACTTAAGAGTGTAATCTGAGTGTGTGTGTCTGTCCTAAAGCATCAAAGACGAGCGGCATAGACGCCAAAGCAGTGTGGGAGACTTGTTCACTCTGTATACTGTATCTGTGTGTGTGTGTGTGTGTGTGTGTGTGTTGATCATCAAAGGGCAGCGGTGAAGACACCAGAGCGGCAGGGATCAGAGCATCCCCACAGCGGCAGAGCCGACACACAACCAGACAGCGCCGCACACAAAACAACACAAAAAAAAAAAGCTCCTCCAAGACAGTGAGAGGATATCACGCCTCTTCCTTCTGCCCGTAACCCGGGCAACCCTGGCACAGAGCGGTGCCCCGTCTCCCCCCACCCCCCCACCCGCAGGCTCCTTTTAGACTCCGTCCAGCGGCACGTCAAGTTCATCCCCCCACACGCTGCTTCCCAGCGGGCTCTTGACTCGGACTGGCGCGCCCCGGAGGCTAAAGGGGGTGTTCTGCGCCGCAGATCCACTCCGATGTGGGGTTTTGCCTGTGTGGGGGTACATCTCAATCAGCAGGGGCACGGTCCACAGAGGCCCCGCTTTACCATTCCTGCACCACCTCATCACCACCACCTCGCACTGGCATGGACGCCTTACCCTCCCACTGACTGGTGTGTTTGAAGCAGAGGGTGCCTCCTCCCCCCCCCCCCCCCCCCCCCCTGAGATGTCTTTTCATTTTCGGTTGCTCCCACTGTCCTCCAGTGAATGCAGTGAATCACACTCTGCTCTCCGAGTTTCTCCCTGTAAACGAGGAGAGAGGAAACAATGCCAGGCTGAATAAACACTTTGATAACTATGACAGAGGGTGAGGAGGACAGACGGCGGAGGGAATGGCAGGGTTTAACAGGGACACTGATGGCTTTATACAACTGACTGGAAGAAAGTGTTCCTTCTCTCACACATTTCTCTCCATGTCTCTCACCCCTTCCTGGCTGCCTCTCCCCTGCTGTCGAGGAGATACAAAAACGGGAGAAGTTAAACCAGAGAGAAACTCACTCACGGTACAGGAGGTTGGGATGGGAGATTTGGGAGACGGGGAGGATGAGACGAGACAAGGGGGGGGACATTATCACAGCAGGGGGTGAGGAAGAGAGCACAGAGGGCGATGCTCAGTAGTGGCCTGCCCATCTCCTCTCATTACTATTTCATTCCTCCCTCTGTCTCCCCCGCTCATCCTCACTTTCCTTTCTGTTTTCTTTGCTGTACCACTTTTTTGTCACATTGGCTCGGGGGCAGGTCACACACGGGCCGAGACACAAAAGAGTGGGACTGAGCGTCACAGGCCAAAAATGTGCCGGTACAGAAAACTGTACCGAAAGATGGCACGACGTGACTTTTCAGGTCCTTTTATCCGATGTGAGAAGTATTGAGAACGATGAAGATAAATCATTAGTTGGAGCCCAAATCAAAACACGTCTAGCCGTAATAAAGAGTAAAACCTGTTTTACCGCACCAACTCTTGATGCACCGCGTGACTCTTCTCCGGTGGGATGTTGCCGGACAGAAAAAAAAACAGATTTATAAACAGAGTTGGAGGGTTCAAGAGTTTACTCTTCCTGCATGAGTAGACAAGTCTACATCCTTCTGAGTCTCCACGATTCCTCATCTCTACTCCCCCCTACCCCTCCCCCCTCAAACTCAACACTCACCAACACCCCCATTACACAGAAACACACATATACGGCGTGTATGTACCCCTCCATCCATCCTGCGCCTCCCCGGGGGTGTTCCAGCATGACCCACTTTCCCCCGTCTCAGCCCAAACAACTCAAGAGCAAAAAGGCTGATGTCTGATTTCCAGTCTAGAAGCTCAGAAGGTGTGTCAGCAATAAAATGCTGCCAAAGCCCATTAATGCTTAAAAAGAGCATATTTTATGCATTTCAAATCTGTTAAATATGCAAACGAGCAATGAACTGAAAAATACGGCAATATCAAAAATTAAGATGTGACATTAAAAGCTGGCCTTTTTTTTTTTTATACATTTTGGGTTTGTGTATAGACAAAGAAATCTTTTCAGCGGACAGCTAAGTGAATCATTTTATTTTCCTATCCTCCTTTGCGTCTACAAACCACTGCTTGTACGCTCGGTGCTGTCCTCTGGCCACCCTTGGGTGGTGAGGAGGAGCGACATTGCCGGCGTTGTCACAGCTGAACCCCCTCAGCGGCACCACAGACTGAGCGCCGCCTGGTCGAAGCAGACATGTCAGCAGATTTCCAGGGCCTAAGTGCCACTGTGTGTTTGTGTTTGTATTCGCCCTCGTCAGCCTCTGTGCCTTCTCTCTGCGATGCATGGAAAATGAAAAAACGCTGCGTCGGGACATTCTGTGTGTGTGTGTCGCTTGGTGAGTGACCAGTTTAACATGCATCACTTAGCGCCCTCACTCCAGCTCTGTTGCCTCTGCTCCGGAGGTCATTCAAAGGCATGAATACGCACCTCCATCTCTTATCTGTAACCTTTGATTCATCCTTACGGTGATGCCGGAAAACAATCCCTGTGTCCTTGAGCACACACGTTCTGAATGTTTAAAATATTGATGAAGCAGCAATAACAGCAGCAGAGGTCACAGAAACAGTAGTAATAGATGTAATATAAAGCAGCAGCAGCAGCGGCGGTGATACAAGCGGTGATACTCAAAGCTGAGTGGGAGTATGTGTGAACAATATTACACAACAACAAAGTGTTCTGGTGTTTTTTTTTAAATAGCAAAGAGGCAAAGCTCAAAGGATGGCATAATGTGTAAGTACATGATTTTCTATATCAGGACACTTTAAGGGTGCATATGTCTCTTCTAAAATCCTAGAATACACATTGTTGCGTAACATTTCTGATTGTTTTTGTTATCACATCATCATGCCTGAGAGACGAGGGCCGATTATGACGCTGACACAATACAACAGGAAAAAACTCGGGTCGTCAAACGGCCCCCCTTGCAACTGTTGTTATATAATCTGCCAATCACAAACTAATGTTAACCAATTTCACACAGTGACTAAATTCCCCAGTTCCTATCTCGCTACGCAACCTGTTAACAGCCCCTTGGGCAATCAGTGTGTGTGCAATCAGTCTGGGTGTGTGTGTGTGTGTGTGTGTGTGTGTGTGTGTTACGCCGCAGTCTGTTCAGTTGCAGTACTGGGCCTTGCCGGAGGAAACGAGGCTTGGCGTTCGCAGCAGCGCTTCACAGCCAAAACACAGAGAATGTTCTGCCAGCTCTGGACTAATATCTTTTTCAAACACTTTGCATTCCTTCTTAACTTGCACAGCAACTTCTGCTCAAACCACTCACAAGTCGCTCACAAACACTCTATTGTTCCTTTGGGGTTTTTACTTAAATAAAATCTTTTACGATGCACCTTTTTGCTTGCCTGTGCATCCTCGTGGGTGAAGCAGCTACGTGAGGCGTGAATACAAAATATGATTTCGACACACGCCGGTTTCAAGGTTCATTGCAAATAGAATAGAACGCAACTATTTGTATAGTTTCTCAACAGGAAATCCAGAGGAATGTTCTGAATGCATGCACATTTACTATATTATTTGAACACACTAATCTACCGTGACACCAGTTAGACAATGAAAAGTAGATGTGACACTGACATATTTGTTCAGTGGAAATAACTAGTGACGTTTGACTCGGAGTATTGTTCGTTTTTTCTTTTCTTTAAGGAAGGAGGAGGTATTTTTTTTTTACAGTTTGAGGCAGAACTGTACAGGAAGTTCAACCCAGGCTTCCCCTGGGGGCTTCAGACCGTTAATCAATCAACCCTTCCTACCTTAAAAAAAGTGCTTTAGGCTCTGATCTGCCCCCATCATCATTCTGTCACCCACCCCATCCAAGCGCAAACCGACCACCCTCCACACCCCACCCACCCAGGAATACATACATACCAACCACACATTTAGACATTGCAGCTTTCCCACAGCTCTCTCTCTCTCTCTCTCTCTCTCTCTCTCTCTCTCTCTCTTTTCTTGTGTCTGTTGAACCCCGATCCTGGAGACCCACGATCCTTATCAGGGATCAGACTTCCGTTCAGTCGAGTGTGACAACTGTAAGTTGGAAGCTCCAGGTGTGATGAGGTCTTGGAGAGACAGTGTGTGTGTGTGTGTGTGTGTGTGTGTGTGTGTGTGTGTGTGTGTGTGTGTGTGTGTGTGTGTGTCTCCTCGTCCCTCATCGCCTGCGGGACAGAGTTTATACATGAAACTAATCGGATTAGAGGGGATTATGACACCGGCATATCACAGTTTCTTGGTTGTTTGGGGGGGGGAACTCACACATTTTCACTCAAGACGTGATTCTCGTTCCTACACAACCGAGTGCAAACTTTACAACAAGTAGACTCAATAGTATGCATACACCCACTCAGGTACATGTGCAGTCACTTGTCTCTAACAGCTGTGAGAAAACTGAGCCGTAAAGACTTAGATATGACAACAGGTATGCAAAAAGGAACACGAACAATCGCTCAACTCTTCCACTCCTCCTCCTCCTCTGAGCTCATTGTGCTTGCAGGTATCCGTCAAGTCAGTGTCACCTCACTCAGACTTTAATTGCTGTGAGACAAAGCTATTACCAAACAATTCACTAATCCGAAAGGTCACAGGAACCATCAAGGTCCTTTTGCAGAAAGAGAGGCCAAGACCGTCAGCCCTCCGTGTGACTTCCACCTGGCTGCAGGTTAATGGGGTCTCTGTCCGACCTTCTCTTCCTCTCGACTCAGCTTCTGTGGTCTTGTCTTTGCGCAGGTTTTCCTCTCTTTCCATCTGTCATCTATCTCTAAAAACGATCTCCCCCCCCCCCCCCCCTCCCCCACTGTCCTCCCCATTAAACAAGTCGCTCTCCCTCCTTTGCTCTCGCTGTCTCGTCTTCACTTTTTTTTTTTTCTTCTCACACACGCCCACATACCATCCTCAGCGTTGGCAAGCACCGGCTCATCCAGCCTGTTGCATTCTCTCCTCTCAGCGGTGTTGGGGCGATCAATCACATGATTTGATGGCTCTTATTACAGGCCTGCCTTTCCGGGTTAAGAGGCAGGAATCTTTATAGCGGCAGATACGGGCAGCTACATCCTTTAGAAGAGGAAGACAGCTTCACACAGGTGTGATTTATTATTTGTCTTCCTTTCTAGGGAAATGTCAAATACCTTTTTTTTTTTTTCCCTTTTTTTGCGGTCTCAGGCTTTCAATATTCATAGCTGGCTTTGAAGCCAGTGTGCATTGGTCTGGAATGAGACTCAATACCTCAAAACTCCTTTTACTCACGAGGAAAGTAACTAAGGACTAATCTGACAAATCCTGTCATCGACCCTGCAAACACAAAACAATAGAAAACTGTGAACAAATAAAACATCAATGCCAAAATCACATATTTGTGCAAGTCATAAAAGACACAGAAAACAAAAACTCTCATACTCGCCAAGTTGTTGACTTTGGACATTTCACATCCTCTCTTTCTTATTAGTGCCCTTTGCTCTGCAGCGTTTCTGCTTCAATGTAGATAAGGACTTCTAAACACCCACACAGCAGATGCCCGGGAATCTTAAGCATGCATAACCTGACTTGTAAGGAAAACTATTCCCTCTTAGCTCACAGGTAACTGAAGATACCTGCACACACTTACAGCACAGTGCACCATTTGTCATTTGCGTGTCAGTTTATGAGGTACATCACCTCGCCCTATTCACAAGAGCCTTAAGAAGTATTCTCATGTTGCAGAGACCTGCAGAGGGACATATCTCAGAGCGTGGGGTGCAAGTGTTCGCGTTAACAGAAGAGAAGAAGAGTGTCGTAGCAGTCATGTTGCCGCACAGGTGAGACACCGTTTGGGAATGCAGCAGCGCGATGCAGGCCCATTCAGCTCCTGCAGACTGTGGTGGCAGGGGACGTGATTGATTTATCCTGCAGCCCTTAACACAGCACCTTTGATTTGCATGGCAGTGTTACAGCGCCGTGGCGGATGCCTGCCTGCCTGTGCCAGCAAACATCCGTCAGAGGGCCCTGTTATTCAGAGCCAAAGCCCCCGTTACAGCCAACCTCAAGGGTTTTACCAGCGTTTTTAACAGCCTGGCCACCTCTCCTCCCAGCTATTATCACTGGATTCCTGCGGGCTAGTTTAAAGGACTGTTTTCTTCCAGTTAGTTTGCTTTTGTGTTGCGAACAATGAACTTGGTATTTGGGTCGAACAACATCTATGTAGTCCATATTACATTAGCAGCACACTCTCTAATGTTTGCGTGTGGGCGCTAAGCTCTAGCGTAAAGAAGCTCAATGACGTGGACACATAACTCACTGGCCGTCGGACCGTAGCTCCCAGCTCTTCCGTGGTTAAAATCACACGGCACCTATTTTTGGCGCCCGCCTGAGTGACAGCATGACCCCTAAACCCTGACCTTTACACAGCGTGACCTCCACAGCCCGATAATGGAGACAGGAAGGTATTAGGGGTGGGGAGGAGAGTGGAGGGTGCCAGGGGTCAAGCCCCAAAATGATGCATTCGGGTCGGACGGCGGAGAAGAAGGACGCTGTCTTCCCCCTCAGACAATAAGGCCTCAGTTATTGGTCTATAATTTGGCCGATTGATTACCCCAATAATTGTTACCATAATGAGCTGGTGTGGATAGCTGGTTGTTACTCAGCATGTTTGCAACCGTATTTCATGCCTGAATGACTCCATGTGAATCCTCACAAGTGTGTGTGTGTGTGTGTCACAGCAGCAGTACAGTGCATGTGTTCATGCTTCCTGTGTATGTTTAAAAAGGAATCAGCGACTAATCTGCCATAAAAAATATGAGATGCTGTCATGTTCTCTAGAACCTGAAAATACCACATACATACAATTTAATATTCCAATCTCTTTTATAAGGACCTGGCCCAGAAAGCAGCATGAGAAATTACAGACAACAACAATAACCACAAAAAAAGAAATATTAATATACCTTCACCAGAGACAAGTACCAAAAAACGGTTGTTTGTTTTGTCTGACCAACAACGATTTTAAAACAGAGAAAACCTGCAAATTATCTTATTAGAAAAGCTGGAAACAGCGTTATGTAATGTATTCATATATTCAGAAAAGCAATGGATTACAGAGATATTCTGTGATCTAAAGCAGAAATGATTAGTCAATTAATCAAACAGTCAATCAGACAGTACTAATCGTTTAGGTTTTTTATCAAGCAAAAAACGCAAAATATTCTCTGCTTCTAGCTTCTCACATGTGAGTATTTCCCTCTCTGTTGTGTCATATCATTGTACATTTAATATCTTTGGGTTTTGGACTGTTGAGCGAAGAAGAAATTCAAAGACGTCGCCTCGTAGTCTAGAGAATTGTAAAGGGCCTTGTTAAATATTCTCTATTACTTTATAGCTTAAATGGTCCAAAAGAAGCCAGAATTAGTCATGAATGGTACCTTCTGTAAATTATTTAAAGTATTGTCAGTGGTTCTTTCTATAAAAAAAAAATGCCTCTGGGCATCATTCATAAATGTATATTTATATGAATGTGGCTCTTTGTTTATGAAATAACATTGCATTCACATAAGCTTGACAACACAGTTGTTGTCAGTGATTTGTGGCACTGCTTGCTCGTACATCTGATAAATGAAAGAAGGGCTTTCTAGCCCTGCAGGGTCCTGGAGAGAGAGAAGCTCATCTCAGGGTCAGTGAGCCCACTGGGGGTCTTGTGCTCTGATGGGTACAAACAGAACCAGAGGGCAGGCGAGGCCCATACTGGGGTCAGATCAGAGCATATCAGACGACACAGATGATATCAGCGCCGGTTAGCACGGAAAAGGGTAGTCCAATTATGAGTGTGTGCGTGTGTGTGTGTGAGTGTGTATATGTTGATAGACTAGGTCAGTGAACATGTCAACATCAATAGTAGGGGGTTGTACATAGTTCACTGGTTTGCCCCGAGGGGTGTACGGGGCTGCCTGAAGAGGATCTGGGTTTTTTGACTTTTACAAACAGGTTTTTAATCACTGTGATCTACGAGGGGTTTATTTTAACAAACTCTCTCTGTGTAGTTTGGTTGAGAACATATAAAACGTATCCTGAAAGATGATATAGTTTGACAAAGCGTGAGATAGTCTGCACAGTGTCAAATCCCATCTCATCTGTGACTGTGGCTCTCTTTGTCTGCTGTTCGACCTGGGCAGGAATGCCGTCTCATTTCCAGATTTCCTGCTGATAAATCCAGGTGAGTGACAGGGATGACACAGCCTTATCCCACGATTACGGGAAGCTCCTGGAATTCTGGCTCCATCAAAGCACCATGAACTTCCCAGGCTGCAGTTTCACTGTTCGCTGATCCCTACATATAGCTCCCAGCATATGAAATTCCCAATCTCCTCATCCACAGCACACTTATGAGACACATAGGAGAGGTCAGCACCACACTGGAGCGATATCCTCTGGTTTTCCCAGCTTACGGACAGAAACCACTGGATTTGACTTGGTTTAGACAACAAATCACTGGAAAATTACTATTACAAGCGTGATGCATTCCAAACATATGGTTAACAATAATAAACTGTGGATTAAGTTGTATAGCAACAGCACTGGCACACGCTCCCTTATTCAGACCTCGTCATTAAGTTGTTAAAAATTGGTCTGATGCACTGTAAAAAAATAAAAAACTCACACTAACTAATATGCAAGAGCAACAACAACAAATGTTGTGACCATGCCGCACATTCATAACAGCCGAGTGCATTTTGGGGCTCTGTCGTGACTACAGGGAACATATAGTTCTCGCACTTACAAGTGACAAATGTGAAGGAACACAGTGTTCTCCAGAAGCCTTCAAGAGCACCAAGTGCTTCCCCCCCATACATCTTTTCACTCAAAATAAATAATGTTTTGCGTCTTCTATAAGTCCAACAGAAACAAACAACTTCAGTGTCACTACAAAATCCATCTTCAGTTTCCCGTCTTTCCATCAAACTTAACTCACTACCTTTTTGTTTGTTTTTTTTCCCTGATCTGAGTCTCCCAGGCAGAGATATTCAATCAAAGCAAAAGCTTCTGAAGATGAAAACAAAGCTTCTTTACTTCTTGCATGAGGCCGATATATATTTATATTTGCAAGTAGTTGGGCTATAAGATGTTAATATGAATAAGTTTCAGAGTTATCGGTTTGTTTATGATCAATGTGTCCAAATAACCCCATCAAGTATGCGCCATGGAAAGGAATACAATAATTAATTTGTTATGTTTAAAAGTTATGTTTAAAAATGCAAAAGAGGCATTATCTAATGCTAACTTTTGTTGCATTTAGGAGAAATCTAAAGACGCAAATAGACAACGTGTAGTAAAATAAACACCAAAAGGTGTATTTTGTTTGCTTTCCAGTGATCCTAAAGAAGATTCAAAACCCAAATATCCCAACATTTATCAGAGCAAAAAAAACATTGTTTGTTTGCCTGCGGTGTCTCGGCTTGAGACAAAACACAAAATAAAACTTGCACGGACATTCGCCACAACCTTAATAACAACCGTTTTACATATTGTGCTGTCATGCTCTTATTCTCCTGGAACAAAATGTTCCCAAGTGGATATCTTCAATTAAATATTCTAATCCAGCCTGCTTGTGCTCTCATTAGTAACCGTGGAAACAGATGTAATCTGGCGCTTGTTATTGTGTGACGGTCTCGTGTGTCCGTGGCTTCCCCAAGAGATGAATGTATGTGTGTGTGTGTGTGTGTGTGTACGTGTGTGTGTGTGTGTGTGTGTACGTGTGTGTTTGTATCCACTTTGCATTTGTCCATATGTTATAAGCTGGGGGCTCTAGCCACACACATCCACGAGGAAGGAAGTGCTAAATGCTCCACTTCCTGTGTGTCTGGGTCCGTCTCCTCTACAGCTGTGGCCAGACACTGAGCAGACCGGCAGACAGCGCTGAGGTACGTGGCTCTCCTGAAAGGCCCTGAAATAATGCTTTATTCTCTCCTGTGCTTAACCCTACACCTCTCTCTCCTCCCTCTCTCCTCCCTCTCTGCCTCTAACACAAATACATTTCTCCCCTCCACTACCTCTCTATTAGTCTCTCCTCTTTGAGGCACTCCTACCACCTATAGAAGAGGGCCCATACCGCTGCACACAGGTTGAGTGCCCCTCTGACCTCCAGGACTAATGAAAAAAACCTTCAAATCCCCCCCCCCCACATCCTCACTGCACCCCATTACTTATAGAAAAGGCCTCTCCTCCTGCCCCCTCGTCTTCCTCCTCCTCCTCTTCTTCGTCTTTAATACCCTCCCTCCTTCAGTAGCCCTCCTGCTGCGATGCGGTTGGCTCCTTTGATCTGGCCCAGCGCTCTAATTAGAAGGAAGTGAAGTGTAGGCCAGTGAGGTCACCATTACCCATGACCCCTCTCATCGACCACTCCAAATGTCGTTAGGGAGCGAGACGTTCTCACGCCGTTGACCCGCTGGCCGCGATGGCGTGGGGATCTGGATCGCGTTAGGGACCCCCGTAAAAATCAGGCACAATTTACATCTAATTTGAGCCGCTGCAGAGGTCAGTGCGCGGCGTCTCGTTAGTGTCCAACTGAGGGGGGGGGGGGGGGGGCTGGGGGGAACTATATTACTGCCGGACCGAACTGGCAGAACCCTCGTTAAGGCCGCACAGCTGGTTTAAGGTTAGGAGTTCATCATAAACAGAACTACTGGTCCTGAGGTTGACAGTTTGTCATAAACGTAAGAGAATTTGCGAATTAAAGACTTGGAGCGGGACATAGCTGAAGGATTTTGCATACAAGCAATGACTTTGGATTTAAAGTTTGAGATTTGTCATAAAAGCAATGACTGGGCTTAGTTAGCGGATAAGAGCGATGAAACGTGCATGTAAACTGTACGACTACTGCTTTTGATCATGGCTGTAAAGTAGCGGCGGCTTACTGCGTGTGTGTTGAGGGATAATGTGTCATTACATGAGGGATGTGAGTCACCAGAACAGGCCGGCGCACACACATAAACTAACAGACTGGAAGAAAAAAACGCTAATCAAACTTTGACTCTGCTTGTTAAGGGTATTTCCTCTTGCTCACTCAAACTCCCAGAGCGATTAAATCTCCCCAAAGCCCGTGGAATCCCTGTTGTAGCATGGTTTGAATAAAGGGATCCTGGCAAGCAAGGGCAACCTCATTGGCTGCATGCACGCACACACCTTCGCACGTGCACATAAGGGCGCACACATGCACCTAAACACACTTCATTAGCCTCATCTACTGTATGCATACCTGGCCAAAAAAACAAGTGTGTGTGTGTGTGTGTGTGTGTGCATGATCACGCTTAGCTTTCCTGCAAGAGGGGATGGGGGGAGTTTTAAAGGTAACACATCAAAGCTTTAGAGGGATATTTTACTTTGGATAGGGTAAGAACACATCAAACGACACAAGCCCCCGCTCCTTGCTGCCCCCCCCCCCCCCCCTGTCCCTCACTCTGTATTGTGTTGTACGAAAATATAGGGGGTTGGGCGAAAAAAATCCATATATCTGGCGAGAAAATGTCTGCTCCCTGACAGTTCAAAGCCACTGTCAGGGTGGGAGAGCAATGATTTAATATGCAATGAAAACATACACCGTGGGTACATCTTCCATTGCACTCATTATATACTTGATCCTCAATTGGGGCAATATTACCAAATTACGGGGTTGTGTTTTTTTCTGACATGCTGCGGCTGCCCAAGGTGGTGAGCAACGTTCAGGTATATGCAGGTGTGTTCATCTGTTAAAAAAGGATGATTTACAGTTTTCCTGTGAGGCACTTCATGCAATTATCACGTCAAAGATGTTATTGTATGAACTACAGGGAAGGGAGAAAGTATGTATATGTAGGTGTACAGCATGCAGACGCTGCTCAGTGTTCATCCAGAGAGTTGATTTAGGTGGATTATGTTAATCCATACCTGCTCTGTGTGTCTGTCTCCAAATGATCTCTGAGCCGACTTAGGCGTATAGAGCAGGGCCACCCTCAGCGGAGAGAGCGGAAGTCCCCTGAAACCACGAATCCACCGGAGACTAAAGAGATCCACGAGAGGAGACGAGACTCAATACATTTAGAAAATATCAAGATGTTTTAAGCGCTGGACTTTTTCTCTGGGTTTGTCTTCATGCTTAAAACGAATCGTTCATTCCCTCTTTCTGTTAGAGATCTGGATGAGAAGATTAATGGCGTTGTCAAGTCTTTCCATTGAATACAAGCTTAGCTTAGTGCGGAGACCAGAAACAAGGGGAAAACCAGCAAGCCTGGCTCTGTTTAATCTTTAGCAAAACTGAGGTGCAAAAAAAAAGCAATTCACCTTTTAAGGGGGGGGGGGGGGGGGGGGGGGGGGGTTACGTGTCGGGACTATTTCTTTGCTGGGATCACTACATTCCTGGAGTCTCTTACATTTTTGTAGAGATTAAACAGCAGAGACATTATGTGTTAATTAACGAGCTTTGGGTGGATTTTATTACCTTAGGACAGAGCTGGGGTAGCTGTTTCCCCTCGTTTTCAGTGTTTATGCTAAGCTAAGGTAATGGTTTGCTGGTAGTATCCTTATCTTTACTGGACAGATATGAGAGTGTATTAATCTCCTCATCTAACTCTCTGCTGGAATACAAGCATACACACATACTCCGTTTTAAATGGAGAACAAAATCCAAAATCAGTAATTTGGCAATCGTTTTGGAAACAGCTGGGTAAGTCTGTCTCGCAGCTTTTGTACAGGAGCAGGCTGAATGCTGATGTCTCAAATGCCAGAGTTCAACAATATCTGTGCCGAGGAAAACCGATGTGTCACGCTCTCCCTTCCTAAAGACTACTGTTGGGACGCTGCATCCTCCCCAGGATAGGATTTACTGCCCATCCGTTAGAGGCACTCGCGCAGTCCGATACACGGCCCAAAGGGAATCTCCATTTAGACTGCACCCCAGTCTCTTCACTACAACCGTGCAGAATGGAAATAACCAGAGGTTAGGGGGAAATGTAATAGGCCGAAGGTACCCTGATGGAAATAAAGTTTTGGACTGGGAGGCAAAGCTTTGACAGACAGGACCTCTCTTCTTCATGTGATGGCTGCTGAGTTGCTCTTGAGCAAATGGAAGAAGACAGTTCAAGTCGTGTTTGGATGTGTTGCGTGTGAGACTTATGTGGGTGAAATCCCTTCACCAAATCCCCCGCCTTAACAGTTTTTCCTTGAACACGTCCCGCCTCTGTTGCTCCGACTTTCTGCATGAACAGAATTATTATCCCCGCCAGTGCAGATAAAAGAGCACAGTCCTCTGTAGCCAATGCCCAAGTTGCTGTTTGATCCGGATAGAAACAGCCGGGCTAGATAACAAACACACTTACACACCTACCCTCTCTAGCAGCGGCAGGAAGTTATTCATTCATTCTCATAATCAGACCAATGCCACCGCTCCCTGCTTCTCCCTTTCTGTGGTATGTGGAGACAAGCAAAGGGGACATAAGGAAGTTATATAAAGAGTTACTTCACAAAATGGTGCATTTAAATGACTGGCTGCAAACTCTTTTTATTTTTATTTTCCTAAGCGTAACACATTTTTAATGTATATTGAGAACGACGCAGCATTGCACTTAGTCGCTTTTTTATTTTCCTTTATTTTGTTTATATTTTTGAACATTTATCAATGCATGCTGTTGTCTTTTTGTAATAAATGTGAGAAGAAGTCAGGTTTATAAGCTATATGACTGCTCATGTCACATCTGTTTAACAGCTTTTATCTATAAAATTATGAAATAGAAAAGTAAAGAAGAAAATAAAGTGTCATTTTCAGCATGTATTACATTTTCAGCAGAGCGGAAAATGCATCATTTATTTTCATTAAAATGTTGTTCGCAGGTCTTCGTGAAGATGCGACTGTTTAAAGGCGTTACAGTCCAGTTCATCGTTGTTGAACCCTTCTCTTTGCCTCACAGGAGACCCCTGGGCCCAGCGGGCTCTAAACTTCGACCCCTACCTGTCGCCTCAGGGCCCCGAGCAACCTATCAGATCCCCCCCCCCCCCCTGAGGTGGGTTGTTGCTCAGGACACCAGTCACCTGACAGAGGTGAAGCCAATCACTTCTGCGACGACGCCAGAGACCCTCTCGCGGCGCGCTCACTCTCACACATCCTCTAACATCTGATCCCTGCGTATATACACACCTGAACACCCGATACTGTTGAGTCGGGCCTTTGCTTTGCTTTTCATCTCTTCACCTGCTCCGCTTTCTTTTTTTCATCCCCTCTCTTTCTTGCTCTTATTCTTTTTTATTTTTAATGAACGGCCTTAAGGGGCTGGGGAGAAGAAGAAGAAAAAAAAATCACAGTGAGACTTCTGACAGCTCCTTTTGTGTTCTTATACTTTTACGGGACACAAACACACAAGAAGAGGGAGCCGAGTTTGAGCAGACTCTTGGAAAGACAGGTCTAAACTCTCGCTCACTCACACACGGCAATGATCAAACAAACGTCTACTGGTTTCTTTTTTTTTAATAGATACACACCCAATCAAACATCCGTTCTTAAGCACACAAGTACACAGAGAGAGAGAAAGAGGGGTAAAGTCACTCTGGCTGCAAGTATCTTGTGCTTCTAAATTTAAACCTGGGCTGTAAGTGGGTCTTAGCATTTTATGTCTATCGCAGCTTTGTGTTCGAACACAAAGTACGCAACAAACACACACATCAACACACACAGAGTCTCTCACACACAAACACACAAGAACATGGTCCATTTGTGTGTTAATGATTAGGAGAAGGAGCCATTTGCTGGCGATGGGAATGTGGGCAGTGGTTTCCTAAGTGGTGCTATCTGGGTCACAGGGCCAAGGCTGCTGGGTCTTTATCTGTGAGTGTGACACTCTCCCCTGCTTCACGTGGAAAAGACGCCAACGCGGCAAACTGCATTTGGCCTTTAAGTATTGTGGCATGTTTTGACTGCGACTTTTAAGTCTCCGGCAATGCTTTAATTCTAAATTACAGCACTCCCCCTACAAGTCAAAACAACATCTTTATGTAAAAGAAAATAACAAAATGGTGGAAACAAAGCGTATGTCTCTTATTTCGGGAAAAATCCCTTTTTAGTGTAATTCTTTTTTTTTTTTCTCCAACATCTATTAATCTTTGATAATCCAAAAAAAAGGAAAGGCTGAAATAAAATGAAAAAAGGATGCTCTGAACACTATTTTGTTGAAATGCTGGGTGAAGCGCTACAAAGCGCCCTGCAGCCGCTGCTCTTCCAGAAACAGGTGCTATGTGGACACAGGTGCTAACATAACCCTCCTGCTTTTCTGACTCACTTCCCCACCTAATATGTTTTGTAAAGTCCCTAATAAATCCATCCAAAATGTATGCTGGACAATCTTTGAAACCCCATTGAATGACGATGTATTTTACTATCCAATGTTCATCTTTTAGGGGCCGTTTGCCCCTTAAATCCTTTGTTGTCTCTAAAGAGCGAGCGACACTGCTCAAATATGCTACAAAACTATTTTGCCGTGTTTTGGCCACTAAACTACCTGGTTAGGTTTTAGTGACTACGGAATCCAAACAAAACAAAGTACTTGGTTAGTTTTAGGCAACAAAACTACTCCTTGGTTATGTCTACATGCCAAAAGTAGTTGGTTCACACTCCACACTTTGTGATACGTCAAACTTAAACATAGTCCACGACAAAATATGTGTATGTGTATTTGCAATTCACAACGCAGCCTCATTTTTAGGAGATAGGGCTGGTCAGGGACATATTATGACTGTAATCTGCTGACCAAACCACCTAAATGTTGAACCTGAAGGAACAAAATACCTGAAGCATGTGTTCACCATTCGGAAAATTCTATACATTTGAGGCTTACATTTACATTTTTTACACGCATAGTCAAATAAAATCACTTCTCCAATAAATACCGGGCCATTGTACTTCCTCGGATACTGTTGGAGGTTTTTGTGCATCATCTTCAAGCGCTGTGATTTCTAAGTAGACGAGGGGGCCTGTGAGGCGCTGCCAGCGATAAAAGTATGTGTCTGCCCGCAAGCGTGGCTCTGCATATTCACATGCATGTGGGTGTGAGTGACGGCCGTGTCGGGGCCGAGTGACAGGGACCCGTGTGAGTGGTGAATCATAGTGACAGTGCATTGGGGAGAAGGAGCGGGATGGCTCCTGTGGACGAGTGACCCCTGACCTTCGGTGTCAGAACTGAGGCATCCCTAAACAATAGCATGAAGAGACCAAGAGACCGGGAAGTGGATTAAAAAAAAAAAAGGACTTGGGGTCTTCTCTGGCTTGCCTGATCCAGCTGTGGAGCCATATCACTGTGTCCATCTCTGACACTAATGCTGTCCTAATGAGCCCGCTGATAATGCCGGCTTAACCACGGGGATGTGCTTGGGGGGAGCAAAGTGTCAGGGGTTAATGGGGAGGAGGGAAGAAGGATTTGGGAAACATCGGAGTGACAGAGTGCAAGTATCAGCAGAACACAACCACAGGTGTGTACGGCAGGATGGCTGTTTGTGTGTGTTTGATTGCATTCATCGGAATCCTTATAATAAAAAAGGAAATCTCCTTTTTTACTGTTATAAGTAGCAACATTTAGAAATTAAACTATAACCTGAAAATAAGATGAGCAGTATTAGATTTGAAATAAATTAAATAAGTGACAAAAACATGTGTAGCCTCCTCAAGGTATGTGTGAATTTCAGTATGTGTCTTTCATTATGAGTTTATTTGGTGATTTAATTACATACCCCACAACTATTGTGTTTACTTCATGATATAAAGCAACAATGTGAAGGTTTTCCTTGTCTGTGTGTACAGTAGGAGACTACTGGCACGTGGTAAATAGTCACAATAATCCTGTTATATTCATTCATTCAGTATGATGAGACGAGAAACTGTGGCCAGCAGAAATGTTAAATGTGTTCAATAAACAGCTGGCTAACAGCTTCTCTGTTCTCAGAACAGGTGCTCTCAACCAACCCTGCTATCTCGTGTATAGCGCATCTGGGCATAACTTCATCGACTACACATCAAAGTTTGTTTACAGGCATTGGAAAGTACTACTGCATTGTACACAGCCTTTTTGTGGCTTCAGACGGAGATGCGCCTCAAGTGACGCCACTTGAGTCAGCGTCGGTTGGGTCTGGCGACTACAAGTCTGAAAATTAACAAAATCTGGAGGTGCGGAGTTAGAAAGACGTCAGCTTAGCTCCTCGTCTCTGCTTGAGGCTAGCGGCTCGAGGCTACATCAGCCGCTAATAGCATAACACTCCAGAATCTCTGACTGAACTGTCAGTGGTTGGGTTGCATCGTGGGTAATGTAGGCGCCAGGTTTTGACAAGTCTGCATGTTTTTTTTTCCTTAACGGTCCATGAAGATTATATTATATAACTATTAGACTATCAACAAGTTCAAAGATTTTTAAAAGTTTCAATAAGAGATTTGTTACCGCGGTGCTTGGAGCTGACTACTGACTATATCTGTGTGCTTACACATCTGCCCTCATCTGCACTGAACTTATGAACGGCCATAAACATAACTCCACATACCAAGGTTTGACTAAAGCAACCCGCCCTGTAAACCTTAACATTGCAGAATGAGATGTATTGACATTGTGTAAAAGGGCCTTTTTCACCTGTCTATCTTGGCCTCGTGTGTGCCTAAAGCAAACTCATTGCTCAGCCTGGTATCTGCTCTGTTCACACAGTGCCTCTTTAAGCAGGGAGAGGCTCGCGAAGACAGACTCAAGGCTGGAGTATTGACTCACCGGCCGGCACCTTATCACGGTGAGAACCTACACACATGACGAATGAGTCTATGGCGCGGCAGATAAGACGGCAGGTAAGCGGAAGGGTCACTGGTACAGAGGGTAGACCGCCTCGCTATAGCTGCAATATATATATATGTAAGGTAAGCATACATAACTGCTTTGTCTCACTTCGGTTTAGACAGAGGTCAGACACGAGAAACTGACAGGGAAGGACACACAGAGGAAGCTTAAACTGGCTAATCTGCCTTTTAAGAGTCTGTTAACCACATACAAGCTGTCAGAAACGCGTCAGGGCACTCTGTACGCCAACATGTGTGTGAGAGGAGAAAGACATATAAACACACAAGTATGTGTATGCACAGACACGCACATCGAGTTCAAGGGGCCACCGGGTCCAGGGCAGTAGGTGTTAGATTACAGGAGCGGGGCCATTCAAAGAGCCGCCTGCTCCTATCTTTATTTAACCGCTGATTAGACCGACTCTTTGAAGGACCCTTTAATTGCCGCGGGGATGGGGCTCTTAAAAGCAGGAGGCTTATTTTCACCTCTTTTATTGATTTTTCCTCATGACACCAATAAAAAACGCCCACACTTCTGTTTCTCGCTCATTTGCCTTTTTTCCCTCCTTCCTGTCTCTCTCTCTCCCTCTGCTGCTTGTTTTCTTGACCTTCCTCTCTCCACATTTCGTCACTTGAGGTTTGTGATTCAGGTTTTGCCCTTCAGTGCTGAATTGGTGCCTCAAAAACAACCGCGATACAGTGACGCAAGGAAAAAAATCTCTGAGGCATCGTGTCAATTTCTGTACCTCACATTTTGTTAACCGTGTCTGAGATGAGACATGTTCAAACAGAACTGAGAAGAAAGGGAGAGTAATTGTATATTGAGAGACAGACTGAGCTCTGTATTGACAGTGGAGAGTCTCAGTGCTGAGCAGGTACTCAGATGTTTGATTTAATTAATGTCATCGGATTCGATTTTTTCCCCACACAGCCTTCATTGCGAACGTCCTCGGTTTCTTTGCAGCTAAATGGAAATTCCTGCCCTCTCTTTCATTATTCACTGATTTTTATCAGATGAAGTCATTCATTTTTAAAGCCATTTTAACCACATTTGGTCCATTACATACTCATAAAAAGAGAAAAACATGAAGTTGCTGACAAAATAACAACCACATCAAAGTGTGGCTGATTCACATGCTGCTTTATTAAACACAACACGATCAGCTACGACTGCAGCTAACGATTTGTTCCATTATTGATTAATATGTTCATTATTTCTTCAATTAATTGATTAACAAATTCGTAAAGACATCCAGAACATTACTTTTAAAGATAGATGTCCAATAGTGCACGTACAGGTAACATTAGAGGCATAGTAATGTTGTTACAAATAGTTAATAAACACTTTAATTCTTTGACATTTTTTCAGCTAATGAATTCACTGTTTAAAAAATGTCAGAAAAACTAAAAAAAAAGGCAGGAAACCCTCACGATTTAAGAAGCTCTGTGGCCTTTTTGCTTGATAAATGACTTGAATGGCGAAACATTTTAAATAATCAATTAATCGTTTCTGCACTAATAAACTCCTTCACCACCTGAGAATATCAAAACACTGAAGACTGTGACACAGACTGACACCCCACTTGTCATTGCCGTGATCTGTCGCTATTGGAATTCTGCTAATGAAGGAGACCGTTTATGGCTGTCTGGAGAGCAGAGGGTCGCTGGACGAGGCCTTGACCCTTGACCTCACATCCTATTGGTCATAACCCCTGCTGATTCAGATGGCTTCTTCTGCCCGGCTGCCAGATCGTTTGCCCATGACCTTTGTCACGGCTCAATTCCACGGGCACGGACCTCCCCTCTTGTCCCTCCTCTCATCAAAAGAACTACACTTTTGATTCTCATTGATTGCATTAACACCAATCCCAGGAAAGCTTTGTGTTTAACGCATCGTTAACTGACTGGGGTAATTGAGGTTGCAGGATGCATCCACAGGTCTCTGTTGAGCTTTAGTTCCCTCTGCTGTCTTTTCTTTCTTATGGTCCTCTGAGAACTGGGAAAGTCGAGATGAAAATCTCTGTGTGTATAAAGAAAGGAGGGGTTGGTTTTCGTCCTTTATGTTCCCAAAATCCAACCCCCTAAAATCAAGCACACATACATTATGTCTCTGCTCTTTGAACTTTATAATCCTTAAAAACTCTGATTGATGACCAACGTCTCCAATGCGTGCCAATTTGGTCAGATCACACCCCCGTGTGAGAGCTGTAACCTTGGAAGGCTCTGTAGCGACGGTTGGTTCTGATCCCATTACAGACTCATTGATCCTTGTGTGGCTCTTGTTCTGCAGCGTCAGCCCTGTTATTGTATTGATTGTAGGTAGAATCAACAGAAGCGCTGACCAGCCATCATTGACTGTTATAGGAGGGTAAATACTGGGTTGCAGTGATGCCGTCAGGTGGAAGAAAAACTCAATACTGGGGACGATTTCACAGCAGTAATTGTGCGCTAACACCAATAATATAATTAAGCCATTGAAAGGGAGTCAACAATGTTACAGAAGTAACTCGGCAAACCCATGCCGAGTATAATCTGTGTCTGGAAAGTATTCATTAAATGTTTAACACTGCGTAAACACAATTAAGGAAAAATTAAATCATCTCACATCAGAGCGCAGAAAACAACAGCGTCCCCTAAAAACATTGCGTGTGTATACTACTTTAATTCCAAAATCCAAATGCTCAAACGTGCGTGCAACGGTCAGACACCTTTTCTAAGTACACATCAACCTTTAGATCACCCCTGAACTCCTAAAGCCCTCGCACTTCTTCTCCTGCTCATTCTCTCCTGCGCTCAAGGCAGCTGGCGAGACAAACTAAGCTGGAGACTTGCACCCTGAGACAGATTAGCGAGGTGTAATTAGGGATTTCTAATCAACTAATTTACAGCGCAATGCTTTGCACCAGGCAAGACCTCTGACCTGACCTGGAAAGCCAAAACACATATTCTCTCTTGGCCTTGAGCAGCGCTAACTGTGGCGATGAGGGAGGGCGGTATATGTTAGAGAAGAGGGTCGGGGGGGTCAAGGAGAAGAATCAGGCTGACGTAAGGACTTGGGGGGGGGGGGGGCGAAGCAATAGCAAGCAAAACCTGGTGTGTTGAGCACTAAGGCGGGAAGAAGTAAGACGCTTTACGAATTAAGAATAAACGAAGCAGTGGTAATTATGGACAGGTGTTGGTAAACTACAGAAGAGGAGGGGATTGGGTAGCAAGGCTTGGTTTGGTAATGCTACCAATGACCTGGTTTTAGAAGGTTGACTAATGATGTTCCGCCAGCTGACTGATTCAGCCAGCACACCCACAACCCCTCCCCTCCCCTCCCTCCCAACCCCCATCAGCTGACGGACGCGACCCCGCCTCCACTAAATCAGCTGACGGACGCTAACCCATCACCCCCCCATCAAGCCCCTGACAGCTGACTGTCTAGCACCCTTCAACCCCCCCACCCCCAACTGCTCACCTCAAAAATAACATTTACCGGATGATCATCCAAGTTATCAGCCTCACTCAACCTTGACTTGAACACACGAACCCTAACGTGTCCCAGGGTGAGCCTAAACACTCATTACTCAACCCCCCGTTTTCATCCCCGAGCTCAGCCAGGTTCAAATCCGAATGGTCACTTGGCGGGTCAGGTTCAGCATGCAATGTGGACATTCTTGCAGTGAAGACAGGATTAGAGAGGTTAGGATCTGGGTTAAAGACACAACGCAGTCCATCTGTTGTTTTGTTTTTTTTCCCCACCAATGACCACAAGCAACATTACCCTCCCCCCCTGCCTTAAATCAGTCTTCGTTTCACCGGGATAAACAGGCAGGGTAAATACTGCAGCCGAGACAAGAATAAGAGGCATGTGAGCTGATTATAGCAGCAGGAGAGACAAACACACGGGGGGAGAAAGAGAAGAAGAAAAAAACGTAGTGACAAACTTTGAGAAATGAAAACGAATGTGTATCACATGTTTTTGATCCAAAGGCATTAAAGAAAAATCGTTTATCTCTATCGACCAGACAGACTAATAGAGTTCATGGCTAATATGTCTTTGTCTCTTTTTCCTTCTCTCTCCCTTTCTCTACCCCTTTGTCTTTGTCTGTCTTCATGTGTATCTCAGGCTGTTCCAGTTTCCCAGGCTCCTAAAGCTGATAACCCAGTTTAGTGATGTCAACACGGACACACACACACACTCCGTACCCAGCCACATGCATGCAAACACACGTATATACCCACACTTCAGGCCCAGTTCTATCCAACTACAAAATACAGAGACACCTCTGGTGACAAGAAAGTCACGCTTCGTAGAGGTGAGAGCCATTTCAACATTCAGTGAGCACTTCAGTAGCAAGAGGACTGTCTCTCGAAGAATCCTCATTCCCCCACCGACATTTACAGTAAAAGCTCAATAATTGAATTACAATCGGATTACAGAGAACACTCTCACAACACTGGGAAGGTCTAATCTTTTTAATCACATTAGCTAATAATTACCTGATTAACACATTCACATGTGTGTTCAACCATCACTTATCCTGGCATGTAAACACCTCATCTCATTCCACTGGGTGTTGTGACTGTATGCATGCACTGCAAAGGTCACAAAGCAAAGCAGTGTTTCTATGTATGAAAGAAGAACTGTGGTGATGGGAAATTTGATTTACTGTCTTTCAACAAAAATATTTTTTTCTTCCATTTGGCCAAAGAAGCCAAAGTTAATCACATGGTGTCTAAACACAAGCAGTTGTATAAAAGAGTTCATACAAATACAAATGAAAACAGCTAAATTATGGTTAAAATCAGTGAATATATATTTAGAAGAAATGTGACGCGTGTCAGCTTCCCATACAGACACCAACAATGTTTTGAGGTTTGATATCCAGTTATCTCAATCTGATTAATTATAGTAATCAGGGGATGAACATAAACACGGCGTAGGACGCTAATTGTCTATTTGGCTGTAGAGGACGTGTTTTTTTGACTTTGGACTACTCTCATTTGATTGGCCAATTGTTTTATTGCCAAAGTTACACAAGTTGCAGACAAATTAAGGAAAACAAAAACCATAGACGTTGCACACTGCGGAGTGATTGCTTCACTTGGAAGCATAAATCTACTTTGACTGTAGGGATTGCAGTCTAATATACTGTGTCGAAGCACTATTTTCACAATATTTACGTGTGGACGTAAAACAGGCTAATAGTCATTTAGGTGAAAGGTCCTATGAAATCTACATTTCACCTTTTAACTCAAGATAATGATGTCCCAACTATATCCTTTGCCTGCCAAGATAAAAGTATGTTAAAGGACTTTGGCAATGTAATGTATAAATTGCTTGCATCTGTGTTGGGAGCATAAAAATGAATGTGTGTGCGGGTATGGTGTCACACAATAGAGCCATGTGGCCCTTCGGTAAAAAACTGGCCCTCCCGTGTGTCTGTTTGGGGACCCTGGACCCAACACAGACGCAATCTTATACCACTGGCAGAAAAATACTGAGGGAATGAGGGAGCGAGTGAAAAGAAGAAAGGATAAATCAAGTCCGAAGAAAGACAAAGGCAACTGGCCAAGGGGGCCCAAAGTGTCATCTTGCCTCCACTTGGGGTGAAAAAAAGGGAGAAAAAAAAAAAAAAAGGAAGTATAGAGTTTACCAGAGGAAAGTTCTCTTTCTTTTCCTGGACAGCTGAGTGTCTTATTATGGGATTAGATTTAACCAGTGCCCCTCTAGGAATGTGGAACAGAGGGATGGTGGTAATGGGTGGAAGAGTTTGGGGGACGATGTGGTACGGGCGGAGGCGTAGGGGTGGGACTGGGTGTGGGGTGGGGTGCCGTTAGGTGGTGGTAGGCCGGGTCAGGGAGGCAGTATGCGGGAGGGCTTGGCAGCCTGCCCAGGGTGGGGGGGGGGGGGGGGAAGCCACAGCGCAGGGGCCCACGTGGACCCTTGCCAACAGAGCAATTACTCCTCATTCCGAACAGCTGGCACATAATGGGTATTCAGGCACTTGTAGTCCTTCGATACGACATGGAGATCCAGGTCGTCCCCCTCGCGTGCCTCCGTACAACATGGCAGCCAGAGATCACCCCACCAAGGTGCTGCTGAGGATGCCGTCATACCGATACACACACACACACATCGATTCGTTGTAATGGAAAACACCAGGTAAAAATTAAATTAACGACGAAACGTAGCGGCACTTTGGAAGTGTGAAAGCAAACTAAAAAGGCACACAAGTAGGTGCAAACACAATGCGAGCGCAGACGCACGCACGCGAACGCATCAAAGTGCAAGGATAGGCCTCGTCTGTGTTTGATCCACAGTAATATGCTAGCAGGCTGGGACCCGCAAGTTGAGTGTGGGGGAATTCTGTGTTTATAAGTTCAGTCTGTTTGAAACTCAGTCCAAGTTTATAATCCACCCACTGTGTGGCGGCTTTGTGCTTTCCCTCAAAGCGCTCACACAATGTAAACACAGCCTTTTTTTCTTTTTTTTAAAAACCTTAGGTCTAAAACAAAGGGAGCACAGGAAATGGACTCGGTCTTGAAGAGGAAAACAAACAGACGGCCTGTCAGTCAAGCTCATATGGTGCTGTGATGTCACAGAGGACGACATGTGGGACCGTGGAGTTCGCCTCCCGCGTGCGCTCCCGGCTACCGGTAGCCCGGGAGCGCACGGTGTGGTCTTAACGTACGCGACATCCGTTAGCAACGCAGCTGACTTCCTGTGTGTGAATTCCTCTCGTTGTCAGGTGGTGGCGGTGATGATGATCGATGCCTTGTGTGCGGTGATGGAGCGGTGAATCAGTCTGGCTCCCGGGCAGCCTTCGCCCGCAACGACTCCATGAGTCTTTTGTGACTTGCAGAAAGCCTCATCCTCAGTTCCTCCCTCAGAGGATCACACACAGGACGTGTGGAGACCATCAAAGGGGGCTGTGTAGGTTGAGACGATACATATCAATACTATCGTGCGCACGCATGTGTACGCACACATTACGCCTATGCGACTGTGTGGGGCGCAAAGCAGATGAGAGCCTTATGCTGAACATTATAAAACACTCAGGCCATCTGAGAGAGTTTAACTGGCGTGTTCCACTTCACTTAAAGAGCAGCAAACAAGGGGATCTCTATGTGCTGCTTAAGTCAACACAGGCCTTTCTCCACTGCTCTTTAAATGTGATTAAAGATTTGTTTGTAGTTTATCTGCTCTTCATTTTAGCTGCTCTATAATCTCTCTATCACTAGTCTACTAAACCAAATCACAAATGAACATGTGTTAATCGCTGCTTTTTTCTTCCACAAACGTTATCCAAGGAAGGGTTTTATTTGCCAAACATATTGGCCCAACCGTTGAGGAGCACTTCTGCATCACCTGGAGATTAAGTGCCTGAGAAAGTCCCCAAAGCCAACGACGGTTATAGGAGGGAACCGAACTTCACTTTCACTGCTCAAATATTCTCCGTTGAACCAATGAGTCATTCCTTGTTCTCCTCCTATACATCCTTGAACATTTTCCATGGCCCTCGAAAAGCAAATAGTGCCCGGGATTTAAAATCAGGAACTCAATAGGGAAGTTCCTTTAGTGCGTCTGTTTGCATTTCCAGTGCATCTGGAGAAACACAAAGATTAGGCAAACTGGACCAATAACAGGCTGAGGAGTGACGGCTTTGTTTAACTTTGCACTTACTGTTGTGCTTTAGTGCCACATAGAACTGGAATCTGTTACAGAAAGAAAAAAAACATGATTACCGATATATTGGTAGTAGAATTACGATTTGAAAAAATAATTCAAATATACACTATGCAGATAATAATGATAATCATACATTTTGCAGAGAGGAATCCTAGCGTGAAAAGACCGAGCGAACCGCTTCAAAACATAGTGGTTCTTGTGTCAGGTTACTGATTACATTTTTTTAACAGGTAATTAGTAATTGTAGCAGATTATATTCCCAAAGCTGTTAATAATAATGATAATAACAATCAGAACGCCTTCCCTCAATAGCAGGGAGGTTTGGGGAGGCAGGAACTAAATTCCTGCTGTTGAGATGTAGGAAAAGTTCCTAAAAATGTTCCTCTAAAAGTTCCTGTGTGTCAGTGGCTTTTAAAATCGTCTCTGAATCTCTAACAGCAGGAAATGTGACGCTGCTTTCAATGGGTTGAATATTTGCATTTGGCAAAATCCCAGTCGGTGATGTCACAGAAGGTACCGATAGAAGAACCATACTGAGTGCATTAAATGTCATATTAATTAACTACCATGAACTAGCAGTTCTTGAGAGTGTATGATAGGGTAATCCCCAGCATTTCTCCGAGCATCACTCCGGTGCAGAGAGCTGGTTGGTGCAGCGCTGAGGTTTGAGTCTAACATGCTTATCAGCAGGGACCATGCCAAGAACATCAGCTTACAGGCTGACTGTAATGTGATTAGAAGTGCCACAACATAAGGCATCGCCTGCCCCGGGAGCATAACCACGACTCCCATGCTCATGGGTAGGATTAAACTAATGTGAGGCCGTCTCTGTGTGTGTCTGTATGATAAAGACGCGGAGTGAAGGAGAGAAAGGGAAAGTGCTCGGGCCGGTATGAAAAGACGCTCATTTTGACTGGTTTTCTTGTCTGAACACTATTGTTTTCCGTTACACCCATCCTCTATTGTCTTCTCACCTCTCTCTCTCTCTCTCTCTCCCTTTCTCTCCCTTTTCAGACTTTTCCTTCCGTATCAGGTGGCCGGGCCTCAGCATCTGCCCTGTTGGCACAAACCCGTCTGTCGCAGCCAGCGAAGGCTCAGCAGCCAGCTGATGTCAAAAAAAAAGAGCCTCTTTCATCTAAACCTGCTTCATTCAGTAACTCCACTCTTTGGCCTGCACTTTACTCGGAGCCCTCTTTTGTGTGCGCGCCTTGTGCATGTATTGTCTATGAGTGTATTTTCTTCCCCCAAAGGGTGGTCCTGAGTTAAGACATACACCTGTTGTTAGTAGTAAAGGAGCACAGACGTCCTGTCTGGGTCAGACAAGACGGGTTCAGAGAGAACAGCTGCCAGGATGACAGAAACCAGCCTTCACAGTAGCAGCAGGAGCAGTGAGACGGCCGAGGCACACAAGAAAAAAAGAAAGTTCTACTTTGCACATTAGTGATTCTATCTCAACACGTCAAGATTCCTGATGTTGTAGCCCAACTGAACGACTGCTTGTCCATACCCAGCAGCAGTACATTAAAGCATTAGCAGGAATATATACGGTTTTATCATATTTGACACTGTCATTGTGTCTACATTAGATTCTACTGCTAGTCGTTTTATGAATTATGAGTATATTTGTTAAAAATGACACGCTAATCTTCCCGACATGTCACCTTTTTGCCAGCAGCACTCAAGATGATGCTAAGCGGCCATAGTAATAGCTAGCCACTAGCCAGGCTTACGCAAGAAGCAGCCATTGTAACAGTTACGCTGTTTAAATAATTCGCTACGGGTGATAAAGTAGTCCGCTTACAGTGTTCATCTTTCCCGTGATACTTTGCCTCGTGGAAACGTCGTCTGGGAGCACATTGAAATCATGACAGGAAAAACAAAGTCCTTTTCTCTCAAGAAGAACGTGGCCACCTTGAAGGATATGACAAACTGCCAAAAAAAAAACAAGTCAACAAGATGCAGTGGCGAAACATGGTGTTCCTCAGACTTTCACTCTGTGTAGTCTACTGAGACGAGGAGATAGAGTCGTGGCTGCTAGTGATGGAGACAGAAAACAAATGTGCACGGGGGAAAGCACCCTCATCAAGGGGATTGTTAATGCCCAGTCACGTAACGCAGTGAGGGGAAAAACAGTCAATAAAACTGTCCGTATTACTTTATATTCATGTAATAAAACAAATGTCAATTATATGGTTGTCTGCATGAGAAATGAGGAAAACACAATTGTTATAAGAAGGTTTCCAGTATACTATAGTGACCTATTACAATATTTTATTCCTTTGTCTGCCTGTCTGTGCTCTCGCCGGTATCTCAAACGCCTATGAAGAGATTGGGCATCTGCCAAACAAGGCGTATTCAAATGATTAGCATTTGATGGATATCCAGATGTGGGATTACTGCCACTACACAAGTAGTAATGCTTAGTCCATAATTACAAAATAAATAAACATACCGAAAAAACAGACTGATTACTCAGTGTTGGCAGAAGTTTCCACTGTTCCGAGTGCCGTTTAATTTTATGCTTTATAAGACGATTCCCAGTGAGGGCACAGGAACGATACAAAGATACAACAGAACCCTGTGAGTACAAGGGATTAGTTCTAGGTTTGTCCGAGCCTCAACTGGGGCAATATTTACATAAATCAATAATGACTCAGGTTAAAAAAAAAATGACTTATTTCCATTGTCATAGATTAGTGGTACTCAAGGACGTCTCCACTCTTTGAGGTCGTGGGGACTAGTAGAGATAGGGTCGACCCATGGGTGCACCCCCCACCCCACCGTGCTCCAAAAACAGCTGCTCCTGTTCACACAGCTCCTCCCCGGCCTTGGGAGTCGGAAATCAGCATCTAAAACAAAGCCCCGGTGCAATTTAAACACTCAGCGTGACACAAACAAAGACTAACCTCGGGAGCCGGATAACTAAAAATCTACCCAGAGACGTCCACCCAGGGGTCAGCGAGGCCAAGCCCGACACTAGCTCTCAGTGTCTGGGGACATTTATGACGTCTGGGTCTCTGAGCAGGGGTGGCTGAAATGACTTACGGCACTAATCTGAGGGGTTATTCAACCCCTTTGGAGCTTACAACCATACAGGCTTTGATGGTGTATATTGTTATGGCATCTGACCGCATTCCACGGCTCGGAGACGTGATTGGATTGTGTTGTTCGCTGCACATCTGTGTGTTCGCCGGGCAGGATTAATAGCTTGTTGACCGCAGTTCAGTCTAGGTGTTTTCTATTTCTGACCCCAGTGAATTTCCCAATCATAAGAATCTCTGTCAATCAGACAGTTCGTAATGTATACTGCAACTTCATTTCATTCAGTCCTGCAGTACAGCTTCTAAACTATTCCACGTTATCGGATCAAATACTCCCGCAGACATGCGTTGTGTTTAAACTTGTCACACCGAGACTATTTCAGGGCAGAAGTGTGAGTCACCGCTGTCACAGGGTGCATGTTCAATGTCAACTCCGTCGTGTCATGCCTCAGCTGTCATGATGACGCCGGGTGCTTCCGGCAGCGTGTTTGGCCCGACATGTTCACCTTACTGCTGGCGCTGCGCTGCTGCTCTCCGCCTGGTGGCACAGAAACATGGGAACTCATTTCCATACCGATCCCCAAGGAATTGTAATTAAATATAACATAATTACTTTGGGGATATCAACTCTGCCGCTTTGGCCCAAAACAGTGGGAAAGTAGGCTACTGTGTGTGTGTGTGTGTGTGTGTGTATGTGATAAAACGTTCTTTACAATTTTTTTTTTTTTTTTTTTTTAACCAACACCTCTGCTCTCACTTCCATTTCCTCTCATCTTTTTGCCTTTTTCTCTTGCGTCACTCCTCCTTTTCTGCTTCCCTCTCCGGCCCATAAAGTTATTGACCTTGGGGAGTTCCACGACTTTACCATATCCCTGGTGTTTCATTGCACCCCATTGTGCGTACACTCTGCGGGTCAAAGGTCACAGCAGTAGGTCACGGCGCAGTGAAAGTGTCCAGACAGCTCACTTTAACGCTTTTTTTTAATGGGGGATTCTTAAATCTTTACGGGGCTAATGCCTGAAAATGATACGTATCATTTTGGGATCAAATGGTTTTATTGCCATTACAGCTCCACAAAATTACCCAGCACTTCCAGGGCATGAACATGATATATGAACATGAACATTCAATGGGAGTTTAACAGCAGCAAGTTAGGGAAAATAAGCGTATTTTAACGAAATACCACTCTTGCTCAAGTACACCTCCAGGGCTGGTAATGAGGACAGACGCTTAAGCCTCCAGATGCCAAGTAGTGCTGTTCAGTGACCTACAGCTGAAGCTCCCAAGTGTATGTGTGTGTGTAAGTACAGTATGGACGTGAAACATGACGGTGAGGCATGTGTGCTCAGCTCAAAACACTCCCCGGGACCAAAAGATATTCTATTACTAACCGGTCTGATTTCCCGGTTTCTGTGCAGCTGGCAGAGCGGAGGTGCCAGCGAGAGGAAAGGGAAGTGCTGGCGCAGTTGGGGCTCTACTAGATTTCCCTGTATTGAAGTAGAAAGCAACAGGGAAGTGATATAATCCTCCTCTGGACATCGGCCAACATCTTCCATCCTGTGAACGATACCTCCCCGACACCTTTTCCGCACTGTGCAGAGTGCACGTGCGTATTGTGTGTATCTGTCGTTGTCTTTTCCTCTTTCTGCCTGCCAGCGCAGGGACCATAGGGTTATATAAGAGAGATGAGGAATCATTAGGGGGATGGAGGGCGACGTTGGAGGGGTTAACCCCAAGGGGCTGGGCTGCATTCCAGCACTTTTTACTCCTACTCTTCCCCCCCTCCTCCCTCCCACCACACACACACACAAACTCCCTCGGGCCAGCACGCGACAGGTGCTGACTTAAGAGCCCCTCTCCTTCCTCCTTACACATCCACTTATGCCCCCTTTACGCCCATTACAACATGCACTGCCACCACCCTACCCCAGCCCAGACCAGTCTTTGGCTCCTCTTCTTAACACACACATGCTTCATACACACATACCTCGGCATGGGGGGGGGGGTGTTTTCATAACCCAACATAAACACACACACACTCCTATCAATGGCCAGCTGTTGTCAGATTGGTAGATTGATGTCCTCTGCATTGCAGATGCATTTGGCCCAGATATATATATAAATACAAAACACTCATTTCAGGCGCATCACTGTCTCCTCCTTTACTTTCTCTGCCTTTCTTCTTTCTCCAGCTCTCGTTTCCTTCCTATTGTTTTCTCACCTCATCTGTCTTCATGTCAGCCTTTTGTCTGTGCTTTTCTATATTTGTCTCTTTCTTAGTCTTTCTTCTTCTTCCCAGTCCCCTTTTCCTTTCCTTAAATCCTTTTCCTAAATCCCTCAAGGTCCCAGAGCATCCTATTGTGTCTCTCTCCATCTCTTTCACTTACTTCATCATTCTATACACTACCTCCTCCTCCTCATCCTCCTCCACCTATCTGCGTTCAATTTTCCCTCTCTCCTCTTTCTTTGTCCTTTTTTTTTCCGCAGTCTCTCTCCTTCCCCTCCCTCCTTCTCTCTTTCTCTCTCTCTCTCTCTCTCTCCCCCCCTCACTTGTGTCTATTGGTGTTAGCCAGTGCCAGACTGTTGTAGAGAGAAAGGGAGAGAGAGAGAGAGCGTTGCAGACTCCAGGCGGTTGGTGTTCCTGGCAGCCGTTAAACACACACACTCACACACACACACACACACAGACAGACACACACACCGAGTCAATGAGGACAATGTGTCTGGGCTGTTGGGGGAAAAAAAAAATGCATGGCTGCGCTGCCACCCTGAGGCGACTGGGGGTATAGCTGCAACAGGGGTCATCGAGGGGAGACACAGAGGATGATGAAATACTGGCAGCTTTTCAGTAACGGCTGAGCCCAGCCAGGGCTGGATGGGCGGGGTGAGCCGCTGTGAGCTCATTGCTGCCACTACTAGCTCACGGCCACAGCAGCTATTATGCAAGAGAAAGAAGGGACGGGGAGGGAGAAAGGAGAGGGGAGAGCGATGTGAACAACAGCAGGTTGAGGGAGGATAATGCACTCGGTGAGATGATGTACAGAATGTCATCAGCGGCGGCGCCTTAAATCTCTCCGACACATACACACAGCGTTGTTTTTTTCGCAAGCTCCTTTGTCTCCATTCCTTTCTAGAGACGACACATTCCAGTGGAGAGGACCAAGCTTTTTCCTTTCTGCCCCGATCAGTAATCATCACAAAGACAAATGGTGATGTCCTCAGGCACAGCGAGGACCTTTAGCAGATAAATGGCATTAATTAATTTTGTTGAACATATAGCTTGGAGATATGTTAAATGATGAAATATGATGAGTATATCCATAGTTAAATAGATATGCAAATAGTCAACTGCGAGGTAAATTCATTCAAATTTGCATTGTTTCTCCACATTGAGTGGGAGTTCAAAGGGGGACACTTTATCGCATGCAAAAGGGACTCTAAGGAAAAGCACAAGGTGACCCAGAAAAGGGTAGCTCGCATCATTTATAGGCTGTGCTGAAGTGGCAAGATTAACATGTTTTCTCCATTTGCGGCTTCCCACTCAATATCCATTTTTCAGGAGTGATGAAGATGATGAGAGTGACAGTCAAGGGCGCCCCAAACGCTGTTGTCGGTGAGGTGTTACACAACTCCAAGGAAGACGCTGATCGAGGCTGAGCATTAACGTCGAAAGGGTTCACGACAGACGGCAGCTCTCTGGTCCCGTTCCTCCGTGTTCTCACTCAGACAAAGTGAAGTCAGAGACGTTTCTTCAAAAAATTCCAAAAGTGGACATTCAAAGTGTTTTCATATCACGAGGAATAAAAAATACGAGGGGGATTTCAATCTTGAATATGATGGATGGAAAATGTATTCACCCTGACAGCTCATGCACTCCTGTCTCAATTGCCTTTGTTTGTGCTTACTTTTCATTTCTATCTCACTCCACTTTGCTTCATCCCGACCCCTCCCCTACACACACACACCTGCTCTCAGTCTACACTGAATCCTGAGGTGACCTTCAGGATACAGATCCGTCTCTATTTACCTTTCTGTCGGCATGCTAACAAATAAAACTGATTCTTTCCACCTTTTTGATTTACTTAATATAGAGTCATAGCTTTATAAGCACTAAATAAAAAAACATATATATTTTGCCCAGAGTGTGGATCTTAGATGGTGTCTGGAATTTGTTTTCAGCTTTCAAATCTTGTTACTTCTCACACAGGTGTCGAGTCGGCTTTGTTTGCGTCAGCACCTTCCCAGAAGCCCTGTCCATCCAATCAGCACACAGTCCATCAGGAGCATGGGAAAACCAGTGATGAATATGAACCTGAGAGCACCATCAATTAGAAGACAATCAAGAACTGTGGGGACAAAAGGGTAAAGACAAAAAAAAGGAGAAACATTTTCTTTTCACGGGCATCCTACGTAGACGGTTTAGATGTGTAAAGTTTCGTGGAATTGAGGCCGACAGGCTCCTTCGAGCCCAGTGGGGTACTTATAATTTGTTGGGGGAGTAAGGGAGGGAGGGAGTTGGAGAACAATGGCATTGTCCCCGTTTCACCAGGAGCCTGGGCCGCCGCCGCCGCTGCCGGCCTGTCCGCAGATTGTTAGTAGTAATTTGCTTTATGTTGAGTGGAAGCAGGATCAGGGATGAAGTGAGGCGTGTGTTAATTCCTCTTGCAGGGATCACATGCCCTTATCAGTCCCCAATCACAACTCCATCAGCGGGGGGTTACATAACCCTTGGTGCGCTGTCACGGCGACCACCCAAAGGCTGGTCTGCACCTCTGCCAACTTGGTGAGATTACGAGCAACTGGCATCTTTATACGCTAATCTGCCAGAAGCGGCGGCATTAATGCTCGATCGGCACAAACAGGATCAATATGTAGTGCAGAGGAGCAGACGGGGTCAGACTTCTTCTCGGGCCGGTTCTCCTGCGATGCTCAAATTACTTATTTGTCTTTCCCGCAGCAGCAGCAGCAGGACAACAAGGATCGATTATGCCTGGTTTGTGATCAATAGCAGACAAACAACTGTCTCAGCGTGGCGTGAGCAAAGCAAAACCCTTAATCCCACATTCAGTTGGGAAGAGCTCACATGAAATACAAAATGAATCACACGTGAGATCAATAATTGACAGTTTGCCCCCTTGTGTCCAGTGAACGGATATCCTCCAGCTTCATTCAGCATGACAGCAGTGATGACAGCAGCGAGGGAAGAAGAGACAGAGAGACAGAGAGATGGGGAGAGCACGCAAAATAAATATTAGACACAGCTAATGCAGCAGGACAGTAGCTTTGTACTAGTCATTGTGCAGTCCACTGTGTGACCGCTTCCCTCAGGCCTCTGTGCCCTTCGTTGGCGGTAATTTTCTGTTGTCACATTTGGTTTGTATCAAGACTGTTCTACAGGCCACATCATACGAAAAGACGTCTACAGTTCCCCCGATGCTTTCCCCGTGGCTCCTGGTCAGAGGCCCAGCAGAGGGGCTCAATGGGCTGAGGTAGCCCAGGGTGACAGCCCTCCGTTTTTTTGGGGAGGGCGGCGGCTTGGTGGGGTCCTGGAGCCTTTCGTAGGTTCTCAGCTGTGAGGGGGCCCGAGGACAAGAGGCGGGAGGGCCGGTGGAGAGGAAGCGCATTTTTCGTTGAAGGGTGCATTGTCACCACCCATCATCTCTCATTGCCCCGTTGAGAGTTGAGGGGCTCCAACTCACATTTTTCTTTTCAATTGCTTTCCTCCCTTCTCCGATATCGCAGGAAAAACCTCACAGACGCATGAGAATCTGTGTTGTAGTCCTGAAAATACCAGAGGCACATGGCAACTCACACACACAGCGGCCACTCGTACACTAATGCTCCCATCAACTGCGTCTATTAACTTCATATTTGAGGGAATCGGGGGCCTCCCGGGATTTTCTTCCGTCTCTAAACACTTCAGGCTCATCATTGATATCGCAGGCCAGACACATTTAGACACAGCAGTCCATTCCCCCCCGTATCCCGACGGCTTTGATCTTCCATTTTCTCCTCTGCCACGATTGATATTTACATTACATTACCAGTGAAACACACACGCATGGGAGACCATATGCGCATATACACACACACACACACCATCACAGAGTGGTACTGACACCTCCCAGTGGGGTCCTAGTGGCAGAAGACATCCTGCACATCAAGACCGCAGGGTCGTTATTAGTGCACTATATGGCGAAGAGCAGGCTCCATCACTCAACTAACTGCCGTGAGAGACAGGAAGGGGAGAGAGATGTGGTGTGTGTGCCAAGGCATAGAGGGATTAAGAGACCAAGATGGGGGGTGAGGGGGGGAGGGGTGGGGGGGGTAGAAACAGAGAGAGATGGTGAGAAAAAATTGAGGAATTGCAGAAGAAGTGTGAGAGTGAAAACAAAAGAAACAAAGACAAAGGCAGAAACTGGGCAACAAAGAAAGGTAGGTTGCAAGACAAAGACACAAAGAGAGTTGGGGATGAGACAGACAAAGGGAGATGAACCACTACCTATGCAGACTACAGCAGGGAAAAATCTGTCTGGCCTCCCCTCCCCGAGCAGAGCGCGGCAGGCTATTACAGTAATGAGTGCAACCGCTAGGGTGACGTCATGTATCTATAGCATTACTGCATTCACCGATGTATGGGACAAAGAGGACGATGGGGAGGAAAAAGGAAAGAGAGGGAGGCGGGGATGAAAGAGATGGAGAAAGATTTGAGAGAGTGGAGGGACGCAGGCGGATTGGGGGGGCAAGAGGAAGTGTGCGGTCAACATGAAGGAGAAATGGAAGGGGTTAAAGACAAAGAAAACAGAAATGGGAAATTAATTTGCGTAGCCCCCTCCCTCATTTGATTCGCCTGGCTTTGTTACATCTGCAGGTGGAAAAATCTGTTTATTAGATAACAGCCCGCACCCTCCTCCCCCTCCTCCCCCACCTCCCCTCTCTCCCTCATCGCACACCCACATTCAATTCCCCTCCACAGTCCAGTTCACAAAAACAATAAAACACTTATTGCACACACATGCATGTTGGTGGCTCCTCCACCCGACATGATTAGGATAATGAACCCGGGGACAAAAGGAGAACACCAATTATCTGGTTCTTTAATCCTAATTGGCTGGAGATTACTATCGCTCCCTAATCTGATGCACAATGCTTCCCAAACCAGAGCACACAGTTAGAATGAAATCTTGTACTTGTGCTGAAATTATGTGACAATCAAGCTTATCCTGTATTCATATATGGAAAGTAATTGAGGCACGCTTGAGCACATTCCCACAGTTCCATGCATTGACAACTGGGAGCTGGCCCGTATACCAAGTCTTCGTTTATTGGTCACTGAGCAACTCTGAGCAGCTGGTGGTTAAGTGCCTTGTTCAAGGGCACCTTCATGGTACACTGCAAAAAAAAATCCACCCTCTAAAAGCAAGCTAAATATCGGGCAATGTAGAGAAAAGTACTGGTTTCAAACAAAGAACATACCAATGGAGAAAGAAAAAGGTGCTTGAGACTAAAATAAAAATCAATCCGATAGTAACGCTGTCTGACCTTGAAACTAATCTATAAAAACATGATATGAGCAGTAAAAATATTCAAGATTAAAGATTTTTTAACCTGACAAGGAGTTTTTTTTACAAAGTTTATTGAGTTTTCTCTTCATAGATGTAAAGATTAAGAGTAACAACCGTTCAACTTGTTTTTAGTCAGCTCAGCCTGAAAAACATGGAATATCATACTTAAAAAAAATTATTATTTTTTAAACAAGTTTAATTGATCCTTCACCAAGTCCCGCCCCTCAAATGCAGAGTGGCCAATCATAGCGTAGATTCGACTCCAACCAGAGTCCGACAACTGGCTCCGCTCTCTGCTTATGCAATCGTTCTGATTTTCTTAATTTTCAAGCTGTTTTTTTGGATTTGGAGCTAGTCATGGTTAAACGTGTAATAGTGATACTCGATTACCCGGAGAGGTTGGAGGGAACTAAATCTTAACGTTTCAATGTTAAAACCTGTGGAACTACCATTAGCAGAGTACATTAACACATCATTAACTAGTGTTAGCACTTCTTCTCCCTGAAATCACTTGATATTTATTCAGTGAGTGCAGTTAGTGGCAGTGTGGGCTTCATGCTGGATCTGACAGTTTGACAGAGTAGCAGCGGGGGGCGGGGCTTAGTGAAGGGTCATGTATGCTTGACCCTTGGACCTCTTGGATAAGACGAAATGAGAATGCTAAAATGAGAAACAATGACTGTCTTGAATTGCCCTTTTTTTAAAACTAGATAGATGGGCTACTTTATTCATCCCCAGGGGGAAATCTGTATGTTACAGCAGCAAAGATATACTTCAGCAAACGAAGTAACAGAGTCAAAATATTAAGTATGAAAAATGCACAATATATACAATAAAATAACAGAGTAGAACATATTAAATATAAGAAAAGGAAACAACAAAAATACACAGTATATACAATGAAATAGAATAGTGTTAAATTAACTAACTAGGTAAAAAACAGTAGTGCAAAGATCAACCAACAGCAAACAACAACAGTGTAGCGGTGTGTAGTCATGTGAAGGATGATCTTGCCAGAGGTGATTTATTGTACAGTCTAATAGCAGCGGGCAGGAATGTTCTCCTGTATCTGTCCTTGTGACAGCGGAGCTGGATGAGTCTGTTGGAGAAAGTGCTCCTCTGTCCCTGCAGTAGATGGTGGAGAGGGTGATCCGGGTTATCCAATATGGATAATAGTTTCTTCAGTGTCCTCCTCTCCACCACCTTTTCCAGATTGTCTTGTTTGCAGCCAATGATGGAGCCGGCCTTCTTAACTAGTTTATTAAGTCTGTTGGTGTCTCCGGCTCCAATGCTGCTCCCCCTCAGACTACGGCGAAGTGAAGTGCACTGGCCACAACAGACTGGTAGAACATCTCCAACATCTTGCTGCACACGTTGAAGGATCGACGTTTCCTCAAGAAAAAGAGTCGACTCATCCCCTTCTTGTACACAGCGTTGATGTTGGCCTTCCAGTTCAGTCTGTTGTCGATGGAGACACCCAAAAAACTTGAACTCCTCCACCATGTCCACGTCCTCTCCCAGAACTCTCAGCGGTTGTGGAGCCGTCGCCATCGTGGAGATCTTAGAGCACATCCGTAATCTTTAGGATACTGCAATGCAACGATCTATACTTTTATTTAAGACTTACAGACAAACTGTATATGACTTTAACAAAAACATCTTAATTTTGCAACAGAGACGTGTCCACCATTAAGATTTATGATCAACGTCCGCGTTGGCAGTTGAAACACAAGCTACTTGGTTAAAGTATATCACTGGCGTTTCCAGAGCACAAAGACAGAGAGGCTCTTTATTTTCGGCAGGCATGGCAGGGGGCGACCTGAGTAGCTATGAAACAGGGGGCCTCTTGAGTACGACCACCCCAAAGACAGCCCGCTGCCGGGGCTGACACTGTGAGAGCCGCACAGGAATTTACCGTGACAGCGGAAACAGCCTCTCCTCAGGTGGACGTTCATAAAGACAGAGCCAGGGCACTCACCCACACACACACACACACACACACACACACACACACACACATATGTCCAGACCTTGGCAGTGAACCCTGCCAAAGCTCACCTCCCTGTAACCTTGGCGGTAGGATTTTTTAGAAAAATGTAAGCCTTTCCTCACCTTTTGATCCTTAAAAATGTTCCCAGCCTCCCTGCAACCCTGTCAACACAGTGTCAGATTAACACTTGTATTATCATATTTCTCAAAGAGCAAACATGTAAACTAATTATTAAGTCTGACGTCTGCCTTCCTGCAGCTTTCAGCATCTAAACAAGGCATTTCCAAGTTGAGTTGAATGTTTATGTATGAGCGCAACTGGTTTGGTTCCGAGAAGCCTGGTTTCCCGGGGGCATAATTAGTGGGGGATAAACACTTCCTGTTACAAGAACAAGTATTCCAAAAGAAGGGGTATTGGGGCCATGGTATAGCGAGACACAGCGTTTTACGTCACGATACTGTTGCTTTGTTGAGAGTCCAAAAAAAAGAAACCAAGGGAGCCATTATAGCATCCAGTTGCTGTCGTCGAACTAAAGACTAAAGGGGTGGAAGCCAGGACAGGCCTGTGCTTGATCAGCAGGGCCCCTTAAGCAGGCGTCCAACCAGAGCCAACCTGGTTGTGCATTAGTTACCAACTCGATCTACCGTACCTAAGGGCAGAACCATTCCGTTCCGATCCAGATCAATCGGAGAGGTACGCCTGTGAAGAAAGTCTGAACTCTGGTGACCTGGCAGCGCAGGATAAAACAACATGCATCCTGGCTCCTACTTCCAGGTATTTCCGGAGAGCACCTTGGGCCCATTTTATAGTGAACCCCCATATCGGCTTTCAGACTGAAAGTAAGTGAATTTGTGTTGCACAAGCGCACATTTATGTTGCCCAAAGTATGTACTATCTGCACAGACGCACGTGTGTCGCCAACATGTGTTTCTGATGAGTCAATATAGATCTGCATTTCAAATAAAGATAATGGAAAGCAGAGCACGAGGGAATGAAAGAGAGGGGGGGGTGGAGTATGGTATCTATAGGTGGGGGTGGGGGGGACATTCCTGGGGGCTGATGTCTGAGGTAAATTAAAAATATCCCCGGTTACTTGGAGGGGGTCCAGGGGGCGGCTGACACACACCGCTCAGTCAGGGAGCTCGCTGCTGATCCAGTAAGCGCTCACTCACAGCCAATTATGCTTCCTGTGATGTGTGTTCAACCCCCCCCCCGCCCCCCACCGCCAACCCTGCCTCCCTGCCTTTGCCCCTCTAGCAACGCCAGCCAGAGAAGAAAAAGCTGTCAAAGAGCCGGGATCAAACCTCCAATCAAACACTGGCTGTCACACACCCAGGTGATGATTAATGGCTTGTATTCTCTGACCCAGAGAAGAAAAAAAAGGAGAACAGAGAGCGAGCTGCAGATGGGAGTTTTCAACTCATTACAAAGCACAGTAACATGTGTGGAGGAGACCAGGCATCCTCCGTGTGTTCATGCAGCGCAGCAACTGCCACTGGTGGGCAATTACGGCGTTGAGAGATGAAAGCTTCGCAGCGTTAAGAAAGCGAGACTGTCGAGGCTTTCTGCGCTTCCAGGCACATTAACGAATTAGATACAAGGGGTTTGCTATTCACCTGTGTCTCACTCTCACTTCTCCCTGACTTTCTCACACACAGACTCGCAGTAAGGGTCTCGCCACTGGCGTCCAACCGTGTTCTGCGGTGGAAACCAAACACTGGCCTGTTTTGACTGGATGTGATCCTTGTTTCCGGGCGGAACGCTGCCAGAGGCGGATTGATGGCTCTCACCCAGAGGAGGACGTTTACAGGAAAATCCTCCTGGCTGGAATTCTCCTTCTTTTTTTTATATTGGACTCCAAACACAGGGTCGCAGTCATGGCTGCGCCGGGGCAAAGTGTTCCCCAAGTGATAATGAAGGGAATGTTGCTGTGCATATCGCCACATACACACAAACACACGATTGTATTTCTGGGGGCTGTCACCGGCGTGATGCAGTGTCTAGCCCCCCCTAACCTTAACAATCACAACTACATGCTTAACCCTAACCCTTAATCTAACCTTGAGCTGAACCTAATCTTAAAGGACACTTCTGGTTTATCGCAACTTGGGTTCTCGTTTAATAGTTTTGGCCACCACATCGAATGATGACGACATGGTGTTCACCAAAGTAATTGCTTGAGCTCGAGTGGTCCGGCGATCATGCAGGTTGTAAACAAGCCAACAGTTTGGCCATATAGTCCCTAAACCACTTTATTTGTCGTTGAACCAGTAAATTGTAATGGATGTTGATTGTTCCATCCGACTTCTTTTCAGCGGTGTCATTGAATTGCCAGATATCGGCAATACACTTGACGCCATCATAAAAATGAATGATGGTATGAACGTGCGTGCACACCCGCAAAGATGTGCAGCGCACGCAAACATTTACGCATAGACCTGCACACAAACAAGATTTACAGTAGCCTATGTGTTGCAGCATGCTTCCTCAGTGAACCTCTACCAGTAATCATCACACACACACACACACACACACACACACACTAGTTGAATCCATATGAATAAAAAAAGCTTCCCTGCCACATTCTTCCTCAGCAGCAGGCAGACCAGTTGCTTCTGCAGTGGATCGATAGAAGAGAAAGAGGAACACCGAGAGTAAAGTATCTCAGGGAAAAATAGAGAAAGGCAAGTAGAAGAGGGGAGGAGGGGGAAAGAGGAGAAAAGTACAGAATAAGGTTAAATGTGTGTGTGTGTGTGTGTGTGTGTGTGTGTGTGTGTGTGTGTGCGTGTGTGTGTGTGTGTGTGTGTGTGTGTGTGTACAGATGTGTACTCATACAGGCATCATTTCATGTAATAACGCATACATATAGATATACACACATTTTGATTAAAAGGGAGGGGGAGAATACAGAAGGAAGAGAGTGAAGGAGACATGGAGACAGAGAGGGAGGAAGAGCGAGAGACAGGGAGTGGTGACAGTGATAGAGAGCGAGCGGACTCCTGGGACAGCAGTAGAGGCGAGTCCATCGATCCGGGACAGTGAGCTGGCTCACATTTCACCTCCTCAGCAGCAACACCGGCGCTTTGCCGTGGAACTAAGCCCTATATCCCGTCTGGACAGGGTCACCTCCACTCTATATGCATGTGTGTGTGTGTGTGTGTGTGTGTGTGTGTGTGTGTGTGTGTGTGTGTGTGTGTGTGTGTGTGTGTGTGTGTGTGAGAGAGAGAGGGGCCGACAGACACAGGAAAAAAGATCTGTGATTTTTTTTGTCTTAAATTATTGTTTTTTGTCATATTTTTCTTACCAAAAGAGATGTAGAAATAATTTCACTTGCTTCCATTGTACATCCGATTCTTTTTTTTTTTAGAAATCAACAAAAAGGAAAAGGAAAAACAAACGATGAGCACTATTCACAACTTATATATATACGATGAGGGCATCCCAGCCAAGGAACACTGGCTTCTATTGCACCGCTGTTCCACCACACGGCATCTAAACACTTTGTCCAATTTGGATTGCTCAACAAGTCACATGCCGTCCTCATCAGGGGGAACTGATAGCCTGAATGAATTGCATCCATCCGTAAGTGGAGGGCCGTAAAAGGGGACTGGGCTCAGCTCTCAAAGCCATCCACTGTCATCGGAGACGGGCCGAGCCATGTGACAGACGACCGAGCATGTGGCATCCCGCTGACCCCTGACTCGGGAAAACCTTTCCCCTATCTGCCCCTGCTGTGGCTAACGGTTGGCCCAGAACCTCGGCGAACACAGGCCACTGGGGCTCTTTTGTGCGAGTGGTCAATCACATCAGTAAAAGGTCACGCAGGGGTCAGATCTAAAACAGGTGACCTTTGGCCCCCACGGTGCAGGCCATAGGTTGTGGTATTCGGGATGGTTGTGTGGAAGCATTGATAAAAATTGAGACTTGTAGAGAGATGACATGGGATTGTTAGCAGTGACGAGAGATATATGTATGAAAACAGACCACACAAACAAGATCAAACATATATTAGTATGTATTTCTTATGGCTATCGTGCTCGCAAACACTAACATTCCTTACACATGGAGCAGAAACGGGACAACATGGGCATCCCACCGAGGTTTAGATTCAGTTGCATTTCAGTCCTAGTTCGGTCCAGCAAGTCCAGGGTCCTTTTTCCAGGCTAGATGTTTGACTTTATTCATCAAGCACATGGTTATTTTGGCTCTCTGCCACTAACAACTGGGCAATTAGTTTCAATTTTTTTCCGCGTTGGAGTGCTAAGAGTTAGTTTTTTTCTAGGGTTTCTGTAGGGTTAAGACTTTTTAAAAGACATTTTTATTACCATAGAATGCAATCTGTGTCATGGTCATGACGTCCAACGTATGGGAGACATCAATGAAGGCCAGTATGGATGATACACGTGCATGGATGCATGGAATTACTGACATTTATATCACATTTCTTAATAATATAATGAATTCATCATGAAACACAACCTGTACCTGAATAAGAAGGATCGATAGACTAACCGATTTAAAAATAACTAATGTATTTAAGTTCCACATGTGAGTTTTAGGTCAGAGGTCTGGAACATTAGTACTTTGGATTTTATAGCCAATTTTTGGCATAGAAAAAAGAAAAATCACACATAAAATATTATGTAACACATAACATTATAACATTAGTGTCAACAGCAGGCAAAATATATAATATTTAAGAAAGTAAATTAAATGTATGACTCTTTAATACCTTTGAAGGCCTTTTTTTGCGGAAGCTGAAGTCAGTACTTTAAGACTTTAACACCTGCAGATACCCGGTCTTTCACATCGTTTGAGCGATATTTGATTAAAAATGACATTTGAAATACTGCTTAATTGAGCTTTAATGCAGGTTTACACTCTACTGAATGTATGACTGTGAGAAAACTGCATTAAAATGAAGAAACAACTGACATTGCAAGAGGGGTAAACACTATAAACTCTGCCATTACCAAAAGTGCCAATGACTGAGGCTAGTTGAATATAAGAGATTAGTTACCCAAATCAATTCTCCACCGAGTCCAAGTGAGAGAAAATCTTCATTGCAAATCTTTTTCATATCTTTCCAGGAGCAGCCCGAGGGCCAGCTAAGGACTTCTTTTCTGGACCGGGTCCAAAACCTTTTCAGCACCAGTTTGGCTTTATAACCCCACCTGACAAACACGACCACCCAGCAGGCCAGCGACATTTACAGTGAGCCGCTTCAGCCCATTAGCCGGCATCAGATCCTCATGCCGCCGCACCTCGTGAGCGAACATGACCAAGCCGGGTCCAGGATTTAACTGAACCCCAACACCACCATCACCACCTCCTCCTCCTCTGCTTCTGCTGGAACAATAAAAGCTTGGGTACTGTAACAGGAAGAGAAAATATGGGTCCCAACGGATTCTTCACCAGAAATCAAGGCTGAGGAATTGACAAAAGAGAAAACAGTGGCTAACAGCTCACATCCTCTTTATGAGAGAGCATGTGTGTGTGTGTGTGTGTGTGTGTGTGTGTGTGTGTGTGTGTGTGTGTGTGTGTGTGTGTGTGTGTGTGTGTGTGTGTGTGTGTGTGTGTGTGTGTGTGTGTGTGATCCTTCAAGAAGTTCAAAGACATCAATAATAAAAAAAATGTATTTTAATCCTCACGACTTTTCTTGGACAGTTTCATAGAGTTCATTCAACTTCTGAACTGACTCTGATCCAAGGTCAGAGTTAAGAACCACAGAGGACCCGTCACACAAAAACGGATCCCAAAACTCACAGTTGGCTCCAGAGCTCGAGGGAGACATCTTAACTCATTGCTAAACTAACATCGCGCTGGTCTCAGGTCGGAAATGAAACACAAGGGAAAAGAGGGGCTTGCGGGTATGATTTCGGGCGCTCTTTCACTGGAACGTTTATTTTTGTTCAGAGCCGTACGACTCATGCGCAATCAAAACATCCGCGTACATAACTGCAAATGCACACTTTCAAACCTAAACAAATACGCGTTAGTGATTAGCGAGGAAAATCCTCTGACCCTCACTCACAGCGGCGAGCAAACGTCTTCTACAATCCACCAATGTTTATTTATACTTTCTTTCCCCCTTCGGCAGCAAACAAAAGACCTTTCACTACGATGATACGTACATCAAATCCCTCCCTGTAGCCTCCACAACATTTCTACTGTTCACTTAAAGTAAGTTGGAATATATTTCAAACAACATGTTTTTGCACATTTTTTCTTCAAGAGCCCACAAGAAGTGAACTCTCTGTGACCATCTGGCTGCTCAAATGGGTAGTAGCCTCAAAAGGTCAAGGCAGTTATGGTGCATCGTGACCCTGTCAATATCGCTGCTGCACTTATCTGTAATGGAAGACAACTTGTGTAGCCGATAGTCAGGCGGGGGGGGGGGGATGCATTTGTCGCTGCACGTGGGAGCGGTGACTGTGTGTGTTCGAGTGACTGAAGCGTGATACGCGAGGATCAGAGCCACAGGACTGTGTGCCCTTGGAGTACTCACCCGGTCATGGAGGGGTGCATCTGCCGACTGCGTGTTTGGTGCGAGTGTTTGAGCAACACGATGAAAGACTAGTAAGTGTGTCGCCTGGCTCTGGGAACTATTACCCCCCCCCCCCACCCCCACCACCACCACCACGAGTCCTTGACACGCTGACTATGTAACACAATGTACGCAGGAGTAATGGAGCCTATAAAAAGCCTTGTTGGAATGAAAGCGGGGCTACCCTCCCCGAAGCAAGCTGCGATAGCGTAGCCCTTCCTGCGCTGGAGCCAGATAGTAATGAAACGCTGGTGTCAGACAGGAGACAGAGGGAAAGAATCAGGCCTGTGGCACAGAGAGCTAATAATAGAAGCTGAAACTGTGTTATTCCCACCACTGGCTGAGGAACCATCATCATACTTCTACACACTCATACAGAGGCTCACACACACACACACACACACACACACACACACACACACACACACACAGGCTTGGCACATAGTTTGAACAGTAACCTGATCAAGCCACCGCAGAAACCAAAGCAATCAAGAATCAAAGCAAAATCCAGCATGTGTACAGTATGTGCATGAGCGTGCATGTGCCGCACAAATGTGAACGGATGTGTGTGTGTGTGTGTGTGTGTGTGTGTGTGTGTGTGCGCACAGGGAGTAGGGCGAGCAAGCCGGAGATAAATGGAAGCAGAGTTTGGTGGAAACCACTTTACCCTCCATAAAAGCGAGGAGCGCATGCCTCTGATGTGCCCTACCAGAGAGGAAAGAGGGCCTTTCATTCAGCGGGAGGAGATCTGTCTCTTCTCCCAGAGCCCCTCATTTCCCCCCTCGTCATCGCTCCTAGAGAGCATCTGAAGCCCATTCTCTCCATCACCCGCAAATATAACGTCTCTCTCTCACTCTCTCTCTCTCTCTCTCTCTCTCTCTCTGCGACAAGACTGAAGGCTTTTTTGCTCCTAATTGTACCCAGACGTCACAGAGACGAAAGAGGTGAGCGGATCGCGGCAGAGGCGAGGAGGGAAGGAAAAGGAAAGGCCGAGAGGAGAGGAGAAAGGAGTGAGGCAGGGAGGAGGAGTCAAAGGGAAGAGAGAAGAAAGGGGGAAATGAAAGATGTGTTTGTTCGGTACCACAGGCTGACACATCTCTCTTATCTCTTGCCCAGCCAAACCATATGCCCCTAGGCCGAAAAGGGGGGATGGTGGGGGGTGGGGAGAAAGATGAGGTGTAAGAGTGCGAGGGGGAGGAAATGTGTCTTAGCAGGATGCAGAAACTCATGAAAGAGGCACATGCCACTGCGTACAGTAGGTAAGAGTTATTCAAGGTCAGCCAGAAATATGAAGATGAATAGAAATGAAGGCGCGAAGAGTGGACAGTGACCAGACACACGGCGAGGCACTGACTTGGACCGATGGGGGGCTTCTGCCCCGACCCCCCCGCCGCCCTCTCTCGCTCTCTCCCAGCCGCCTGTTTGACCACACACGCCGCCTGGCAGAGCGCGGACGCCAAACGCCACACGACACAAGAGCCGCCGTCAAAAAAGCCTCAGACACTTCCAGCAGCAGGAGCCATCAAGGCAACGGCTGCGCGGGAGAAGAAAAATCAAAAGAGTTTTGATTATAAACAGGCATTCAACTCTCCGGGAAAACACAAAAAGTGGACACAAATTGTGAGCGTCAAACACCATTTTGACTGCTACTGTATTTTGGGGAAAAGTTCTGTTTGGTTAGTTTTGTGTTACCGGCAAGAACCCGCAGCCTGCCAAGACATTAACATATAGCTGGAGGTTTGATTTGTGAAGTCCAACGTACACAGTAGTATCCTGACTGGGACGCTGCATGAGTGTGAGTGTGTGTGTGTGTGTGTGTGTGTGTGTGTGTGTGTGTGTGTGTGTGTGTGTGTGTGTGTGTGTGTGACTGGTCCCACATGTTCAACTCCTGCTGAACCAATGCGTCCGATTCCCCTGTTTATTGACTGCAAGCCGATACCTTTAAGGGCTTCATTCATGCTACATTACGAGAGGTAAATTCAATAGCCCAGGCATCATGGTTTTTTGGTCATTCACCTTCTGGCCCTGGGTGATTTTCACATGTTGGATGTCGGCCTCTCTCCGGCGTTTCTCCTTCACAGAAGCCATTCAGTCTCCCAAGCGCTCCGCTGCACAGTCCCATTTCAAATAGCAGCTCGCGCTCAGGCCGCTATATACACGCGCCCAGAGGGCTGGTGAAGTTGGTTTTATTTTATTCGGTGAGAGTTTTATGCGCTTTTAACAGGCGCAGAAATTTATATGATTGGGGATTTTATCGGCCCCGGATCCCAAAGGCACCACTCCACACTATAGCGCGGCCACTGTTAAATGTAAACTCCTGGAAAGTACGCTGCTTCTAGGAATAGATCCAAGTGTGCATGTGTGTGTAAGTCAAGTGTGTGTCACCAGCTATCTGCAGCTCATGGTGAGGATTTATAGCGTGCCTCCAGAGTATACTACAGACCCATCACACACACACACACACACACACACACACACACGCGCACGCACACGCACGCACGCCTGGGTGCGGAAGGTGCACTCTTTATCACTGTGACATTTCCATTTAACACACAGCCCAAGAGCTCTTACATTCACGTCCATGTTTCCTGTGCCCCATGCTGAGGCACAATACCAACCACTTAACATTTAGCAATGGCAGATCAGCCCCAAATTCTTCCACACCCCAACGCGTCCATGGGAAAGCTCATTATTTGTCTTTGATTTAGAGCGACAAGAGTTATGAAGGGCCCACGGCCCGCTACCGAGAAACAAAAGGCAGCGTGGGCTTACTGCTGGTTTATGGGGCACATTTAGGAACAGTTGTATATGCGCTCCGAGCTTAAGTGTTGAGCTGCAGCCAAAAGACATGTGTGCAGGGGATGGTTCCCCAACGTGGGGATGGAGACCGTCAAAATATTTCACATCAGTTTTTGCTAAGAAATTCAGGTTAGTGTGTGCTTTGTTTTAAAATATAGACAACGTAATTGTGTTTCGCGATATCTTGGTGAATATGACAATAAATCACAATAATGAATTGGGAATCACAATTTCCCAGAGCCCAATAAGACGTCCTCAAATGTGTTGTGTTGTCCGAGCAACACTTCCAAATTCAAAGATGTTCAATTTACTATCACGTAAGACAAATTAAAGCAGCACACGTTTACATTTTAGGGGCATTTTTGTTTAGGGATGCACGGAGTCGACTTTTTCAGTCACAATAACTGGACTTTGGGTATCGGCCGATACTGAGTTAACGATCCGATACCTGTGTTTGATTATAAGTCAGGACTAAAACATCGCTTTCCTCACTTTGTAATGCAAAATGAAACAAATAAATGCATAGATAGAAATGTTCTGAATTGTTATTTACTCAGATAATGGCATCCAGTACCAGGTCGGCTTATTGTCACAGATAACCTGATCAAGCTGTTCGAGTCAGTACGGTGCTTAAATATCTAAGTTGTTGCAATTCAATTTTTTTTGTTAATTGACAAATCAACTCATTGCATTTAGGAGTTGCTGCACTGGACAACAGCTTCCAATGAATTTAAGGAGGCACACTTTGCAGAGAGCAGCAGCAGCCATGTTTAGAAGAGCTTTAGTCATTAGTGTAGTTAGTTTGCGTTCAGCATCTTGACTTTCGGGCCTACACACACATCGAGGATCATGATGTCAACTGTAGCGCCTACACGCTAAACCTCTCGACTTCATTAACGTGTCAGACATCAGTTCACTCAAGTCTGTCGGACTTCACTGTATCTCACCTCTTCTGCCTTAATGTGAACCACATGTGACGGGCGATGACTGTTCTCCTCTCTTTCATTTTGCTACCGGCGGACGCTGACCCGCTGTCCTCCCCCCCTCGGGGACTCTCCGCTGCGGCGTTTTTTTTTTAACGCGGTGATTAATCACACGCAGCGGCGGACGTGCTGCGCTAAACACGGCCAACCCCCCCCCCCCACCCCCCCATACCCTCCCATTAAAGCAAGGGGAGCTCCTGCGGACACAGAGAGCACTTTGTGCCGGGGAAACACAGGTCATTGTCCGCCGCGACGCCAGGCCCGGTGGGCAGACATGAGTGCGGACTTTGTTGCGGGTGTTTTGACAACCTCGGCTCGGCTTCCGAAAAACCGCATGTGTGCGACACATTTCCTATTTCATATCCCGGGTTGGTTACCGGGATTACATGGGATCAAGGTAATGGATCACTGTTTTTTGTCGTTTCACTGCTACTTTGATCAGTTAAGGTCACTTCACAAAACAGAAAGTAGCAAAAAAAAGTTTGGTTGCAAACTAACTGCCAGGTAATTCATCCTGCCATGATGGCCTGTAAGGTAATTAGGAAAGGTCTAATGAGTTATTTCTTCCTCCATTGATCCGCTGCAGTTTAACCACACAAGTGGTCTCTACTGCTCCCTACAGGTTGTCCTTTCGTGCTGTTGCCAGTTGCGTGTGTGACCTACTGTACATTGCAAATACAAAGTACTTATCAAGAACCAACGAAGTCACTGTTTCTTACACTAAATGTTAACATTCAAAGGCCCGGTTTATTTTAAAAACAGCACAAAGTCAGTACTAACCTCGCTGGAAGAGTCCAAAAAGTTGTTACAATGGGAGAAAGACAGTGGTTAAAGTAATATTATCAGCTGGAATGGTAAATAGAAAAGCAGCCCCTTGTGACTGATGAATACAATGATTAATACAGAAGGTGGAATTAGTTTTAAATACTTTACAGTTGGGTTGTTAAATCCAGTGGTTACCTGTGGGTCAGGGCCCCTGGCAAAGGGTCAGCAGACAGATTTTGGGGGTCATGAGATGATTAATGGGCTAGGACAGAAGAAAAAACACAGCTCTGCAACATACATTTTTATTTATTTTTCAGAAACAATGTGAGAGGTTTAGAGGGAGAATCTATTGTTGGTGAAACCACATCTGAAACATGACGATTGCCCCAACACAGCTTTTTTTTTGTAGGGGGCCACGAGCCAAAAAAAAGTTGGAAACCACTAGTTTCATCTTAAACTATTTTCTAAACTGATCATGTGCTTTTCTCATCTGATATTTGAATCTGAAGAGTAACTAGTAACCAAAGCAGTCAAATAAATATAGTGTAGAAAGTACACTCCACTCATAGTTATCCAAGGACACAAACTTAAGGGATCCTAAACACACTAAAAAGCCTTTGGTGGTCTTTGTGTCATTTTATCCTTGAGACAGGATGTGGTTAAAACGTACAAAACTGTAACTCAAAAACAGTACAACAGCTTCACTGGAGCCTTTCGTCGTGTCACTCAACCCTCATGAGCAGATTTAGTTTGCTCAGTTGTTGTGAAAAAGGTGAAAAGCTCCAGAACAAGCGAGTAAGACGACTTTGAGTTGGGATCGTTTTGGTCAACTGCGGTTTCCGAGGTCAAGCTGAAGTATTCATGTTATTTGAGACAAACTGGGATACAGTATAATATAATGAAGTTATTGATTTTGCAGTATGTATTTCTTCTGCAACATAAAAATAGATGTCCTTCCTAGAACAACCTTGAACAAGTGACTGCTGCTTAAAACCCCCTCAGTGTTGTCAGTGTCTATGAAATATTGTGCATTATAGGTTTGTTTGAGTCAACTCAAAGCATTTAGGAGGACGGTGGCAGGATAATTCCTAGTTTCTCCCTAGATCGCAATATGCAATTATGGTAACATGCATACAACTTACCCCCACACACATTGCAATATTGTTTTGCAGTGCATGATTATACGCTGCTGTGCGAGTGCCATCGTTTGCATGCATATCTACCGATGTGATCAATCAGAGACGGTTGATAAGTGGCAGCCTGGATGCTCGGGGAGCCGAGCCAATGGAGAGAGCTGTCAAAGAGGCTTTTCATGGGCCCAGCAGGAAGCCGGACAGCAGTGTCACCGATGGGGGACTCTTCAGTCTGGCAGACATACAGGCGGGCAGAGCCGGGTGAGCGCCTTGGCACTGGAAGTGGAGCCGGCATGCTGGTGCAGCAGTGGCTGGCACCAGCAGCAGGCTGGCCTCTCCAGTGGCAAAGAGGGAAGATCACACACACACACACACACACACACACTCTGCCACACTCCTGCTGAGGAGCAAACGGAGGCTGGCAGGGAGGGCTGCTCCTGAAAAGCCGCCGTTGTCTGCCGATGGGCTTTCATGTGAATGGGAGCCTTAATAGGCGTTGTGCGACGGCTCTCGCTGCACGCTGAGTACCGGGCGATCCTCTTCTGTTGGCTTCTATAATTAATAAGCAATGATCGAGGGCCACAATGCACTTGGAGGGACAACACAGTGACTCCTCGGTGGCCTCGGTGCTGTTTGTTTTTTGAGTCGCGCTCAAACTCCCACTGAGGTGACCACATAAGCTGGGAGGTGCTGACATTTTTTCAAAAACAGTTTTTACTCATAAAAAAACGACACTTGAAGGTCTACCAGTGTGCTGTGGCTTTAGTTTATGATACTAAAGGAGCAATTCAGCTCTACCTCTCCTCAAACTGAATAACACTTCTGACCAAAACAGTGATAGTCGGTCAAATGAACATGCACACGTAGAAAACTGTCAACAATGATCTACATAAAAGAGCACAATCTTGTTTTGATCCTGCAGGATGTGAAGTGAAGTTAGTTATTGTTAAATATTCACTCTGAATATCATATTTTAGTTTATAGTGATGCTGTCATATGGAGTACCTTTTTTTGAACTCGTTATCGTCCTGAAAGCTTAAAATGACCCACTGATCAAAAGATACCCTCCATCTTTACTCAAGTAATATACCAAGAATACGTAGTACTGTAAGGAGAACACCAAACCAGTGCTATGGGCAGTAGATGCATCAACATATATAGTGTTAACCTAGTGACAGCATCATAAACATATTTACTGTAAGAGTTACACAGGGACGGGCAACGCGCCTCCTGATACTTCTTTTATGGACTTAGGGCGCCACCTGGTGGAAACCAACGACATCAGCAACTGAGGTACGGCCCAAAAATACAATAAAAGAACTAAAGTTTGAAAAAGAATCTTGAAAGTTGAGTCAAATCGACAAAATGAGTTTGTTCTACCGCAACAAGATTTGACCATATATTTTTTTCATGTACATGGTTTCACAACATCCATTTGTTTTGGTAATAACACACGTTTCAAAGTATGAAAATGTACACTGAAATATTACATTTTTACAGCATTCGGGTGGGATTGGAGGTCTTTCTTTAATCTTCATAGAGCGGGGTTGAGTTGTCGGATAGTAGTTTGTGGAACCGTGTTGAACCCAACGGCACCTTCTGTGCTGCAGTTAGAGGGTCAACCCAGGCCGATCAATAACGGTACGATGCAGCAAGGAAACACTGGACTTATTCAGGACGTCTTACAGCAAAGATCATTTTAATGGTCCCAAATATTCTCAACAACTAAGTGTACACTCATGTAAAAGGGAAAAAAAATGAAAAGATATGACAAAATTCATCACATCTAGAATTCCACTCAATCTTTAATCAAGACGGGATTACAAATTCTCCAAAAAATCTGCAGTTTCAAAGGGCAAAAAGGGTAAAACTAGCTCACCTACTGAGGTCTTTAAAAACCTGTTCAAGTGTGACTGAAAACGTCCTGAACATTTAAAGGCAGGTCTTCTTTTTGTCATTTACAAAAAACAGGAGAACGATTGAGAGACAAATAGAGAACGTAAAGAAAATCATGAAGAAACTGCTGGCTTTTTGTTTCTCTGCAGAGAGAGAACGTCCGCTGAGGAACGACAACACTGATGACATCTTCAAACGACAACAGGGACAGCTCTTTGCCGCATGCTGCCTCCCGTCTGCTCCTATATACTAACTTAAAATTAAAAAAAGCAACAAAGAAAGGAGGAAAGAGAAGAGGAAAACAAGTAGGTGGAAAACAAGGAGGAAGGTGAATTCTGAGGGGGGGGGGTGGGGGGGGGGGAGGGGGTGAGAGTGGTGGTTCTGGGTTTGAACTGGCCGACCCGTTTGGGCCGCTGCGATGTCCTTCCCTGAGTGGGGGGGGGGGGCAGTGGGTTATGGTCCGAGCCTGCGAGCTCTCTGGGATTTCAGTCTGTGTGTACAATGTGTCGTTTGTGGTCGTTTCCTCCGGTTGCTAAATAACCAAACTCCAAACCGGCCTGGTGCTGTCCCGAGTCTGCTGACGATGCACTGAGTGAGATTCTCCCCCCCCGACATTCACACGCCCGATACACCTTTCAGACGCGTTTTTCACTCCTGGTTTCCTGATTGGCACTTTGTATGAAGTGGGCTTAGTCTGAGGAGGCTTGGTATCCGTTCACAGTCTGCTCCTCGTTTTTTTGGCCACCCGCTGACAGCGAGGGGGTGGCTCGGATTCATTCAATCTGTTTACAAGTTTCATCGTTCCCGTGTGAAGTCTGTGAGCCGAGACCGTCCGAGCGGAGCACGCGCTGGGACGGTGAAGCTTCTTTAGGAACTCAGTTTGGACTTCTTCGAAGGTGGCAGAGGGTCCTCTTTACTCTCCCCATCCTCCTCCTCCTCTTCATCCTCGTCGTCGTCGTCATCGGGATAGTCCACCAGTCCCACTAAACCTCCCTGAAGACAAAACGCACATCACAAATCAATTAGTCAGACCCTTTGCACTCTGCAATAGCCGACGTTGGTATTAATGCATATTTTAATGTAATTCATCTTCCTAAAATCTGTACAACCTAAGCTAAAAAGGTTATGAAGTTGACAAACCATAATAAGTGATAAAAGTAGTGAAATTGTCGAAAAATAAAAAAATTGGACGCGTTTTCGTCAAATTTGAATAAATAAACAGATATCGATCCAAAAGACTGTGGAAACATGAACAAAATATTTCTCAAAACATTCTTTATTTTTAGACAAATGCTTATTTTTGTGTGCAGACTGCAGAGGCGCTGATAGTTTTGTAACGTCACGTTCTGCAAGCAATGTAATGACATCATCACGAGCATACAACGCGGTGGCTCCAAAGGCAGAAGCACAGTTACCGTGTTATGTACCAAGTTAATGTAACGCAATGACATGTTGTACGCGGGAGACAGAACCAACCCGTAGCTTTCAAAATGAATGAATACTACAGTGTCCTTAAACTTAGGATATCTGTACCGGAATGATCAAAGTCCCCGTTCCCATCACAGACCACAGTTCTCTTCAATCATATGAAGACAATAAGAGAAGAGAAGTGGACAAATCAGTCTCTTATCTTGCATAGTTTGGTCTCTACTTTTCTTTCTCTCTTCATCAGGCTACACCAATGAGCATGCCTCCATAAGATACACACACACTGTTCTCTGATGCACTGACTGCAGATCAGCATTCACAACCGGCACAAGTACAATGTACTTAACGGTTCCTTTAGTGAAAGTATCACGTTACTACCCACTTCTGTAAATCTATTAATTGTTCATGTGCCATTCTTAGTCTCTCTCCCTCTATTTCCCGCCTCTAAACACTCAACAAGTAACATTTGTACGGTCCAGTTGCACACTGGTGGTGATGACTATTCTTTGTAAGACAACAGGGACGGTGGGAGTTGTGTGAAAATTAACAGTCGAAGTGTGAAGGCTCATAGTTAAAGCTCAGTGTTCACCAAATCCTTCCTTCCTTTCAGTTAAGAAGCATTTGATACTGAACATAAGCGGACCAATAGAATGCTGACGGGTACCTTTGTGGTTACAGTTGTGGTGGAGGGTGAGCTCCGTGCCCCTGAGCCTGGAGAACCCGGTGATCCTGGAGAGCCTGGGTTCAGTGAGGCAGATGAAGGAGGGCTGGACAGGCTGGTCTTCGTGGAGCCAGAGAAGGAGAGCTTGAAGCTCGGGTTCTGCCTGCCGGATAAGCTCGACTTCCCCAGCACGTCTTTGTCGTCCGTGTCTTTCACTGGGAGGGAGAGGCGGACAACAAACGCTCTTTATCCCCATTTTTAAAGTTGTTTTTCACCGCTTCATGGGTGAACAAATGCATCTTCTATAAACACATGCTTTTACAAGACACATTTCCTTTTTAATGTTTGTGTTTGACCCAACAACAAGGGACTGTTACCCAGCACCACAAACAACCTTCAGTAAAAAGTATTGTTTCTGAGTGAGCGTAGGTACAACCATGTTGAATCAAGCAAATACCTCAAACTAGTTTTCTGTCCAATATACTCTAAAACGCAGACTAATGTCTTAAGTACCTGGACATATTCATGCACCATCCACAATGAATGCACCCAAGACAGCACTACAACTAAATCAGATATGACAAATACCTCGTAAAAAGTTGTTATCATATGGCTATGACTACAATGGGCCGGTAGATAAAACTCCTTTCCTGGTAGTATTCCCTCCTCAGTACTTGTTAATGATCTCACACTGATATAACCATCATAAAAGTGCAGCCTCGTGAAATTGCATAACAGTTTAGACACCACACAAAACAATCATTAACCACCAACATCACGACAAATATTCTGTCCTGCAATAAATAACGATAATAAAATGTGATTCTCTCCAAACCCTAAAGTCTCTACTAAACGATGCGTTGCCATACGTACATTTCTTCCTCTCCATGAACTTGCTTATAGGTTCCATGAGGTCTTCCTCGCTCTTCATCTTGTCGGAGGGAGGCACCACGGCCTCGTTATCCTCGAGGTCGTCCTCGTCCGTGTTGAACCACATCTCCTCTTCGTCCTCCAGCGTCCGTGCGTCGCGGCGGAAGCGGTGGTTCCTCAGGATGGAGCGCATGCTGGAGAGGAAGAAGCAGCGCATTGGAGGTCATTCTGCATTTAGCGCGACCGACTCTGAACGCACACTACGGAACGAGCATTTCATTTATTGTGAGACACCCTCACACACACACTCACTAAATCATTAGTGGTTGTGCAAGCCTTGGTTTACTCACCTATCCAGTTTGGGGTTGTCTTGTCTCTCTCGCTGCTGTTCATACCGCAACTTTAGGCCCTTGAACGTTTGGACGTAGTCGACATCTTCCAGAGCTTTCCAGTAGTTCTCTACTATATGAGCTGTGAGAGACTTCACGTCCTCCTGGGGGCAATGGGAGGAGAGAGGAGGAGGAGTGTAGAGACACAGTGTGGGAGGGCAGAATGAGGGGGGGGGGACGGACGACGACGACGACGACGACGACAGTGTGAAAAGGTAAAAGAAATAGTTTACAGTTCAGGACAGAGAGAGAGAGAGCAGAAGAAGAATGAAGTGTGGATACAAAGAGCCGGGGAGAGAATGAGAGGGGAGAACACACCAAACAAGTTAAAATGAATCGATAAAATGTTTCATGTAATAAAGTCAATAAAGCGCAGGATGAACAGGAAAGGACCTCTTATAATTACAATGTTAACTGTCAGAAAACACTCACCACACGGACGTACTCGAACATCTCAATAATGGCAGAGTTCATGAGGTTGTAGCGCGAGCCGTTGTTGAGGAAGGCCTTGATGACGGGCTCGAAGAGAAAGTTCCTCATGATGTAGCGGTTGTAGAACTCATCCTTCAGACCAATGATCCTCCGCATGAAGCGTAGGGCGCCTGCACACAGACAGAGGAATATTGAGCTCAAAACAAACTCATTCATGACTAATGTCAGAATGGTGTCCCGAGTTAACAGGTGAAGTGATTGTGTGTGGACTCACATAGTGCCAGGAAGGCGTGCTGAGAGGCCGTGAGCACCAGCACCCTCCTGAGAATGTCCTTGTTGATGATGTAGTTCTTTATGTGGTAGGTGTGGTGCTCAACACAGAACGTCAGCAGCTCCAAAATCAAAGCCAGCAGCTGGGATGTTTGAAAATCATCTGATAAAAGAAGGAAGGCAGAAGGCAACATGAAATACTTTAAAGTCATTAAAGTCAAAGTTGTATTTACACACACACACACACACACACACACACACACACACACACACACACACACACACACACACACACACACACACACACACACACACACACACACACACACACACACACACACACACTACCTTTGCTCGGTTTGTCCTCCGTGGTGTTGGCCAGCAGTGGAGCTGAGAGGACGTGCATACAGTGCTTGTAGAAGAAGCTCAGGAACTCCGTCTTTTCGGTTTTCTGGAGGAGAAAAAAGATTTTTTTTTACTTAGAAACACTGATATGGATTATAATGTAAATATTTACAGAACGCTATACATAGAGACAACGGTGACGGTGCAGAGCTCTGGACAAACCTGCCACCAACTTTTTCAACTACCGGAGAGTAACTTTGATGAGCAGGACAGTCCAGCTATTCGGTAAGAATGTTTCATTTTGTTGTTTTAACAGCCAATATCTACATTTGGATCAAAAGTTTGTCTTTTGCCTGTATAGGAGTGAATGTGGCACTTCCATGTTAACAGCTCCACCTTCCTTTGCTCCCTGTAATAACATGTCCTTTCCATTGCTGCCGAACTCTTGGCTACAGAATGGTGAACTCTGTTCAGTTTCTGTGTAATGGACTGTCAGACAGACGCCTGGAGAAAGTACAACACAGTCGAGCTATAGAGTATATAAGGCACTCGTTCAGCGGTCCAGGAAACACAGCGACCAATTACATGCTCGTAAATCATCTCACATGATGATACTCAGCCAATCAAATGTGTGTATTCCGATAAGCATCGCGGCTTAGTACGGAATAGTACTCGAGTCAGAGAAGTTATTTCACATGGCGTTCTCCAAAAAGAGAAAGGTAGACAGCGAGACCAGAGTCTTTAACCAAGAATGGACAGACTCTTATATGTCAGTTAAAACCAGTGTGTCTCATATGTTCAGAGAACGTGGCGATTATTAAAAGCGGTAAATGAAGCGCCACTATGAGACAAAGCACAACTCTTCAGGTCACTGACCGTGTAAACATGTTGAGGAGTAGCACGCAAACTTACATTTGCAGTCGCCAGCATGTTCTCAGGGTCCACCAGAGTCCGTAGCAGACCCATCAGCTGCACCGCTCCACCCAGCTCTGGGTCTGTATCACAGATCATGTGTTCTATGATCAGGTTGATCAGGAGGATGTCCTGGAGGGCCAATAATTACGCATTAGTAACACATAAATCCACTAATGAAAATCCTTCTCTGGTATCTCTGACTGACTTTGTTCATATACTCACATCATCATTCTGCTGAGACTCCTGCATGACGAACTCTCGTACCATGGAGGGGTTGTACTCCACCAGATAAGAGAAGATATCTGTGGCTGCCCCACGCACCTGAACGTCATCCATTCCCTGTTTCATCAACATGAAATAGATTCATCAGTGGACTGTGAATCTCCCATCAGAGATCAATTAAGTCTTGTATTATCTTAACAACAAAACAGAAACAAAAGTGATCATCAAAAACAGACCCAACAGCATTTAATTTCACCAACATTTATTGATTTGTTTGTTTTTTATTTCTTCTTAGTTTACTTCAGAAGGGTGCAAGTGGACAAGGAGGGAGGAAGCGCGTATTACTCTTAACAACGGTTTAGGTCTACATGTGTTACAAGTAACAAGAACACATTTCTCAACATATAAGCATATGTTGGTGATCAAACTACTGTTTGATGTTTCAATCTCTTTTATGCATTTGTTTAGATATTTTTCCCTGACCTGCAATGTCCAAGGATCATTTTTTCAGATATTTGTATCACTGGATAATGGGTTGTTCTGTGAACTAGACACGAACACAAGAAACAACCAAACGCATGCTCAGAGGCTGCTGGGTAGATGCAGGCTGTGTACTCCCCACCACATACACACACACACTGCAGCTTCTATCTATTATTCTTGTTTTTTGCATCTGTAAGGCTAAGGATTTTGGCAAAATCAACATTCTCATCGCATTTACATCGACACATAACTGATCCTTTTTTCAAACATATTTAAAACAGGAGGCTAAGAGTCAGCGTAAGAGTGGATTCTCCTGACAGATAACTCGACCAGGTATGATTAGATGCACCGGTGAATAAGAGTTTAGCTGTAATACAACTCAACATGTCCTTGCGGTGTGCACAATATCTGGTAGAAAAATAGCATCGTATAGAGCAGATGCACATCATGCAGACACTCGTAACATCTTCACTGATGATATCGACTGATTTGTGTTAAGTTGCTGCACTCACCAGTATGACCTCTAGTGCCGGTAGAATGCCCATGTTTGACAATGTCTTGAAGAAGGCGTCTCTGTTTTGAGGTTGTAACGTTTGTGAGAATGCGCAAAATTCCTTTAGGAAGTTCACCTGTAAGGAAGAAACAAACCACCGCTCAGTGAAACAAGGGAAAAGGATAAAAATAGAACAGTAATTTATGAATAATTTCTGATGACGGTCTGGCATACAAGTTCGTGTCTTTTGTCATCATCTGTAGCCTCATCTGTTAGCTGTGCAAAGAGGTCTGTCAGGAACTTCTCGTCATCCTGACGTCGAAAAAGGGAGATAAGAAGGGGTGAGTATCACAGAGAGGGTCAACAAATTACAATATGGAAACATCACCCTTTACACTCACACTCATCCTGGGCCTATTGTGCACTCTGTTAAATCTGTCGTTACACAGTTGTTGTACAATGGTATGTGTCAGATACAAATGACCAGGAAACAGAAATAACTGAATTTACCGTGACTGACTTTGAAGTTATAGTGCAATATAATTTGTCTTTATAACCATCACAGTAGAGACATGTATATTCTGTTCACTGTTATTTATAACTATTACAGTTTACATTAAAGGAAATCTGCTGCATATAAAGTCTTCAGAACTACCACATAACACTTGTGTGGATTTCCTGATGGGTTTTGTACATTAGATGTTTCACACGGACTACTCAGTTCTTCAATAATATCTGCAATCCAGAATATGAAGTGCTTGTTGAAATAAATAAAACACTTGGTCTGTAATGTGACAAGACAGAAGAAGAAAAGCTCCGTATCAGTAGTGTTTGACCTGAGAACTTCACAAAGCACCGTGTACCAGAGTCAACAGCGTGGCAGTTTGTTTTCCTCTAGCGCAGCATAACTGATTTACACAACACTTCCCCATCTCTATGGAGACGGCCATACACAAACACTGCTGAGTTGACACAGTACAAAAACACAAAGGTCACATGACCATAAAAGACTAGCAGACAAACTCAGACGGGGTAAAGCTAAATCAGCCTAAATTAAAACCTTTGAACGATCCTACAATTACTGTAATTTCCAGTCCTTTCATTTTTGCCTTTTGATGTTTTGCAGGATTGTCATTCTGTAAAGCTCGTACAGTAAATACTTTTGTATCATTTGCTTTTGCAGTGAAAACATTTTAAAGGGAACATGTTGTGCACACGCATCTCACCTGTAGCATGCCCACAATCTCCACCTTGTTGAAGAAGATGAAGGAGTGCAGGGTGGACAGCATGTTTTCCTCAAAAACAGAGGGCGTGGGCAGCACCATGTCCTGAATATACTGCACCCGATACGTCTGGTGTATTTTCTGACGCAGTTCAGGATCAGAGATGGGGATCACCTCCTTAAAGCGGGCCGTCTTCGTTAGAAACTCCCGATGCCGCCGTGGCTGCGCAAGTGCCGGATCAAACTCCAGACAACCAATGACGTCCATGATGCACTCCTCGGAGAACATAACCTCAAAGAGTGCAGTACGATTCAGCAGGAAGATGCCTTTAATGATTTCGTACAGGTGATGCAGTCCCTCTCTGTTCTCCAAATCCTCACACACACGGAACATTTCCAGGAGCTTGCGAATGTAGCCCTCGTTCTCCACAGCTAGTGCCAGTTTTTCGCGCCGCAGTGGTGATGGGAGTGAGGAGGCCACCAGCTCAGCCAGGTCCTCCAGGCGGTTCAGTTCACATGGCGGTAACTCCAGACCCGGCGAGGACATGTCGTCAAAGCGTTCCTCCTCAGACTCGTCGACCACATCCTGGGTAATGTCCACTGATGGGTCCTTTCCCTGAACCTTAACCATGAGACAAACATACGATTAAATAGGATGGGACTAGTTGCAGAAACCAAAACATACTTGAATTCAAACGCATACACAGACGGAGCAGACAAACACACACCCACACACAAAGAAAGTGCAGCTACCTGGCATATTTTCTCCCAGATTTCATCACAGCCAGCCTTCTCCTGGAAGCTGAGTGCCAGATCATAATTCTCTGCCTCTGACCATACTATCAAAGTATCCTTTCCAAAAAGAAAAACAAAGCCAATTTAGAATCGGTACACAGAGAAAGAAATCCATATTCTAGATGAGCATACTGCGCCATGCTATGTACTGACCTGTTGTTTCTGGTAGGCTGTGTTTGGATTGATTTTGGACTCCAGCAGTAGAGAACCTGTCAGGTGAAAAACAAAGGTGTTGTCAAAAAGACTGTCATGAGGGTAGGTTAGGATCTTATTATGGTATGCATCATAAAGGAGGTTTACATGCATGGTTCCAGCTGATCAAAATAAGTGTGTGTAAGGTATTGTTTACATATAGTAAGTATTGAGCTACTATACAATTGTCCAATACTCAGCAAGTGATCTGTAACTTGCCATACGCCATTCATCTTGCCTTAGATCGTTGCTTCGCCTTACCATCACTCTCTGCTCGCACCAGTAGAGACGTGCCTTTCAAACGCTCCACATAGCCCGAGGAGACGTGGCCGGTTCCACGGTCGTCCCACTGTCTGTCCTCATTGAGGGTATAGACTTTGACTCGTCGACGAGTGTCCGTCATCGTGGCAGGTAGTTGTGACCGGTTTCCCCTTTCCGGACCTTCTTGACTCTTACAGGGCGTCTGCTTCACCTCGTAACGCCACAACTTCAATTCACTTCTTTACACCTGATCACTTGTAACTACTAACACTACTAACGTTAACTCGGCTAACTTAACGTTAAGTGTCAGATGTCAACCAAGCAATCAGTTCTTTGAAGGGGCTTAAAAGCGGAACACTCAGGCTAGTATGCAGGAAGATTCCCCGATCAATTCTGCATCAACCACAATATCGGTTTATTTTCACGAGCAGCCTCTAAACTTATCTCGCCAGTGTTGAAGACAACGTCTCGCGGACCATTGTAGCAAGCTAACGACAGTTTACAGTGCGGAGGGCATTGACGTTAGCTAACGTGTTAATCGACTAAACGAGGGCAGACAGACATTGGGAAGTCCTAGCACACAGTTGAAATAAGAGTATTTACATCAAGCCCCACCGTTACGATCTGTGGCCCCCAAAACAAACTACCTGCTTATTAGTACAGTTTGTACGCTTGCGGGCAACGTTAGCCAGTTACGTTAGCTAGAAAACCTAACGAGTTAACTAGCTAGCAGTACGCTAAGTACCTACGCTCCATATATTCAATGTTAAACAACACTTGAAAGCAAAATGTCCAGTGCTGTGCACCGATAGCATTATTTCACACTTGCGGACCGAAGATACCGTGTTTACCCCACACCAATGTTTCTAATTCTGTCTGAGTAATACGCCAGCTAGCTAGTGTTAGCTGCTATTTCTTCCCCAAGTGTTCCGCCATGTTCTGGCTCGGGGCCGCGGAGAGACCACTGTCTCCTTAGTGGTATTCATGCATCCCAAAAAGTATGCAAACCAACAAACGGTAGTCGTATAATTATTTGAGGGTAACGCTTTACATTATAATGCTATATGCCATTCATTTCCGACGTCTTGCTCAGATAATTGCTAACTGCCCCCCCCGTGAGTATTCAGCCATCTTGGGTCCCTTCAGAGTCAGTACGGGGTTTCCAGCACAGCAACAACAGGGCAGTCCGCCACATTTAAAGAGACAGTAACATAACAGTTTAGACATTCCATTTCTAATAAGCAGAAATGACTCGAGAGGCTCAAAGAATATCCAACATGATCTGCTCTTTACCTTTCATAAAACTTACCATGCAGCCACTCATCATATTCAATCAGTAGTGGAGCGCTTTGACATATAAATTGATCCACATGTAGATCCTTGTCAATCTGTAATTTATATACTGAGACTCTGAATAAACAATGTATTCCTCACTGTGCGAACGGTTGTATTGAAATTCCAGAGGGCAGACAATTCAGAAAACAATAGTTTATTTTGTTGAAATCAAAGAATACAGAAAGTGGATAGTTGAAATCAGATACTACGCAAAACAAAATGTAAAAAAAACAACATTTTACATTATGATGGTAGGATATAGTGGCAATAGAACAATAGATAAAATATGGAAAATAAATCTTCTGGGATCTGTTACATCGATGGGTTGGTCAGTCTGCAGGCATTTAGGTCATTCAAAAATTAAGCATCTGCATTCAAAATCCACAGCATGTTCAAATCCAACTGCCCAGTAAATGTAAAAAAAAAAAAAAAAAAAGCCACGTAACTTTTAGGAAAACTCAAAGCACACTACTGAACATTTAACAAAGAACATTTTAACCTAGCCCGTGGAGCATTTCGCCAAGCACGAATCCCTCTCAGTCAATGTGTTATTTCTTGCAGCTATGCATGCTGCAGAGCAGGACTCTATTTCTAAATAAAGCCTCACATTTCTTTTCCCCAGTTTTCAAACCCCTTCATTTTCCCATGTACAGTATATGTTAACCCTTCCCATGTCAAACTGACAACGATGTCCGTATACAAAGATCTTCCAGATGCTGTGGAAATACAGTGCAGTATAAACTCCTTCCAAGTGTAGCCGGACAACTCCACACCGATGCCTTTACTTTGCTGCCTGCTGAGCCTGACGCCGCAGAAGGACATATATCTTCTCCTTGATCCAGTCTTTGTTGTATGGTTGGTATGTTTGAGTGTCAGCTCTGTACCTGTACACACATTTTAATGATATTTTTACTTGAAGTGATCGATATACACTCAATGCAAGGCTGGCTTTCATTCAAATTGATAAGCTAAATCATACTTACACAAGACAGCTCAGATCTGCCAAGTCATCAATAAAGTCAAACAACTGACTGATGTCATAAGTGATGGAGGGGCTGTTTGGATTCATCCTCTTAAGATGCTCTTCGTACATTTTGCAAACACCTAGAAGAAAGGTGCAAGACATGCTGAATGGAAGCAAAGCCATTTCCAAAAGTGTGCATCAAAAGAAAAAAAAGGCTAAAATGCTACACGTAATAATAAACTTAACAATGTAAAATTGTTCATTCGAGAGACTGAAAAGGAGAAAAATAATTTAAAAATTATTAATCAAATATAGGTTCAACACCAGTGTATTGTTCATTACAACATGTACAGTACACTTACCATTCAATAACCAAGAAATTACTAAATAAATGTAAAAACATATTACCTTTTACTATTTTAATACAGATTTGACAGAATACAGATTTTAACACAGATTAAATGCATCCACGCTGTATCTAACAGATCCTAAACTGTAAAGATGATGGGGGAGACAAATTAAATGATTTATTGGCCTCAATGAGGAATATTATTGAAATGAAAATGTAATGTTCCTAATGGTGCTAACAGAATATGGGTTTAGACTACAATGAATGAACCAAAGGTAAAGACAGCACCGTGTTTTGTTACTCACCTTCCATACATTCATTCACTGACTCATAGTCAGCATAAGTGCGGCCCTCGGGTCTCTTGGTTGGTTGGACAAGCAAAATTGTGTGCGACTGTAAAGATGATTAATAACATTAAATACACACAATAATGTCAGCTCATTATATTTCTCCACACCACCTAAATTATCGTGGCGCAGCAATATATTTAGCTCTGATTCAACACGAGGAACCTTTTCAAACAGGAGAGAGACGTCGGTTGTTTGTCTGACTGTAACTTTAACGCAATAACTGACGGTCATCTTTGACTAAATACCGCGCATAAATTACTTCATCCACATTCAGGTTAACAAACGTAAATTACTAAATTAAATTAAGCATTAAAATACGTGTTAACAGCAACAGAATAAATGTGATAAGAGTTAACGTTTACCCACGTAGCGTTAGCTTAGCTAGCTATGATGGATTAACAGGAGCTAACCGTTAATATAGATACTACAGCGTATTTTCACCTCTTAAAGCGTAAAACAAAATATTCTTACCATGTTCAGGCTGACTGCAGACCCGGTCTGTTTATCGGACATGCAAAACTGAAAAAACACAGTGTTTAATGCTTCTCAATTCTCCGTGTAATTTAGCTAAACTAGCTGTTTGGGGGAAAATATTCAGAGGAAATGAATTAAGATATTTCCGGTTGTGAAGTGAGGTGCGTTCAAAATAAAGTTTTAGTTTCAAAATAAAAGTCTGACTTTAAAAATACAGAATCGATGTGACTTCTCATAATGATTAATAATGTATTTGGTGGGGAAAGCATTTATATCCTTTACTCAGGTAAAAGTTTCAATTCCATGAAGGGAAATACTCAATTACAAGTAAAAAGTATTGCGTTAAAACCTTTTTAGGCCTTCTTAATTATTGGAAAAAAGTATTCTATATATTATATTGCATATTTTATTACTGGATTATTATTATTGATGCATCAATGTGTAGTATTTCAGGGTTGTAGCTGGCCGATGCTGTTGTGTATAAATACATTTATATAAGTATAAAAGAAAGGAACAAATTATGTAAATGTAGCATGTTATATGATCACACCATTGTATTTTGTTTAGTTAAAACTGACTGATAGTTTAATAAAAAAGATGGTCAAATTAAAATCATGTGCATTTTTAGAGACATTTCAAAAGCAGATGGAGACAAGAGAAAACACAAGGCTTTTTTCAAGGTTACTGGAGAGCTGAACATTTATTGATTAGGTTCATGATTTAACTTATAATCACAATGACATTATTTTATTGTAGTCCTCATCTAAAAGGCAAAATATACTAAGCATCACAAACAAAATACAAAGCTTAAAACAATAACTGGGTTCATGTTAGTTATAATGTGAGACAATCTAGATAATTTAATGTAACATCTGATGTTTAAATGAAAGGTAGGATGTGGTAAGTTTTTGAATACATGTTTGTGAATGTCATACATGTAAATATCCCGTGATTAGCTTCATAGAGGCAGGACTCTGGTTATCCCATGATTTGGAGGTATTATTGGTGAGCTTGTTCATGCCCTTGCCCTCAAAGCACCGCTTTGTGCCACTCTCCTTGGGGTCCCTCTGCGAGATGCAGGTGGGGGCTCCGTCATCACCACAACCCCACACTCCCTCTGGCATGCTTCCAGGTTCACAAAGTTATTAGCATTGCCCTGGCAGCTTCCATACCAGAACGAAGTACATTTGCCTGTGCCAGAGTCAAAGTAGAAGCGGACCTTCCAAGTATCGCAGGAGCCCTCATCACGAGGCATGGAGCACACATTACCAGAGGGTTGAGGGGCAGAAGGTGGTGTGTGTTGCTGAGGGAAAAGGACAGAAAGAGAGCGATAAATTGTACTGTATAGCCAGTCAATTTACATATATATGTGTGTGTTGGTGTGTGTAGCAGGGACTGTATAGGGTCAGTTCTTGTTTAAAAATGAGGTACAGTGATGTGATTAAAATCATAATTTTCAAAACTTGTGCAACAGACGCCAACATATCCAGATCCATATCACTAGACCCTCCCTGCCCAGTAAAAGCCTACATGTTTCAAACTCAAAACCCTCGATTTGAAGCTCAGGCGTTCTGTCATACATTTGTAATAACCCTGATGGCTTTCTCAGACTTGCCAACGCCTCTCCAGAGCCAAAGAATACCCTATATAACTATTTGTACAGGATGAGTAGGACTTTCCATAAAGAGTAAACTTTTAATTTGTAAAATCAGTGAGGTGTCCCTTTAATAGATCTACATTATCATGGATGTGATTCCTACCACAGCTGTCAGGTACTCGGGACATCCAGCCCTTCCAAATCCTGGTGCTGGAGTCACCCCATCCAAACAACAGCCGTACCTGGGAAGAGAGATTGTTTTTTTTTATTGTTGGACACATTTTCTATTGAGCCAACATGCCATTCATAATTTTCATTGATGTCATATATAATGTTTTAAAGAGTCGGATGCAGGAAGCAGTGATACCTGGTGCGAACACAGTCGTCTAGGGAGCAGCCCTCGTTCCATTGCCCCGTGGCAGAGGTGTGCCCATCAGGACAGCAGCCATATAACGACTGTGCACAGTAAGGACCAATCACAGAAGGGTAGGCAATGTTTGTCTGTGGCCTGGAAACTAAAGCAAGCAAACACATATGCAGACATGGTCAAACAAGCATACTGTACATGTCACAGACCTGTGAAAAAACGTAGCTTTTTTTAAAGGTTTAGGATTAAATTTGTCAGTAGTTAATTTAAGACGGGTATTTTTTTAGACTGTAAATATGACTTTCAGTGGTAAGGTAGTAAAGAGACACTTTGGACTTTGTGTGTGTAAAAAAAAAGGATCAAGAAAGCAATGAGAAAGCAGTGCAATCATGGTCTAAACAGCAACAAGCACAACATAAGGGCACATTTTCTGCCCGAGGATGCATTTACTTGAATATAATCTGAGCAACACCTGCTCTCAAATAACTGTGCATTCATTTTAAATATTCTCTGAGCATCTTTTTTTACTGAGCTACATATATAAAATAATTGCATGTATTTCAAACATGCACAGAAAAGAGAATAGCCTTCCAACAAAACGTCCTCCACATGCTCTACATACCTGAAGGCTCTTCTGGAACATAGGGTACAAATCCTCTCATGGTGCTCTCATGTGCCCTTGGGTCCAGTAAACTTGGGACCACTAAATGTAAAGTACATTGGTTAAATACAAACAAGCACAGATAATCAAACCAAAGGAGTTGATTGGCTCAGATTTGGCTCACTTTGTGCTCTGGGACAGGGCTGTGAGTTGCATGTTTCCAAAGAGAGAGGTTTGGTAGCTGTTCCACACTGGGCCTCTGGGTAGGGGTTCAAATCCGTATCAAAACAGCCCACCCTCCTCTCCCTCACACCACCACTGCAGCTTCTGGTGCACTGCAGAGACAAGACATAAGAGGGTAAATAATAAACGCTTTCTTCCCTGTCCACCTACTCCAACACTTTTCTTTTGTTTTGTTCAATTTCACCTACCAGTCCGTAGTCAGTCACATGCCAGATGATGTGTGTGTAACAGGCAGGTCTGCGGCAGGCCTGGACAGAAGGGGGTCTTGCCAGTCCACTACAGGCATGGTCAGCCACACGTTCACCTCTCGACCCCACACAGTTCACCTCCCTCGTCTGCTGGCCTTCCCCACAAGTCACCGAGCACTGACCATCACATGCGACAAGATATTAAATTTTTTTTCAAAACCACAACAAAATAAACATTTATATGTCATTACTAAATACATGTTCTTACTTCAGCATAATGATGAGATAAAAGAAGCCATAGTCAGGACAGTTGGTAGCCTCTATGTCATACCAGTTACAACAAAACGTTCTACATTTTGTAACATTGACCATAAACCTCAGTGTTTCGACATAGATATTGATGTGTCTATCCACTGTTAAAATACAGCAAAAGTGAACATTGAGTTATACACTTATGTTGTATTTTCCCTTGTGGTTTAAAGGATACATTTTTGCTGAGTCTATTTCTGTTTGGTCTTTAACTTCTTCCTATTCTGTAGCCAGAAACAGTATGTCATTGCCTGTCCGTGTGATGGTCAAACGTGTAAAGATACATACCACACTGAAGCTGGAGACACTGTACTCAGCAGCACATGGGTTCATGTTGCAGGCCTGCTGGCTGTGTGGCCTCTGCAGGCGCTGGGTGATGCAGTGAGACTCTTCCACCACACGGGGGTTCGCTGGGTCCTGAACCCAACACTCCAAGCTGCGATACTGCATGCCTCCATCGCAGGAGGCAGAGCACTGGCCATAGACACCGGTTTTGTAGATGTATGTGAGTGTCTCCCTTGGATGAGGAGCAACGACAGCAGCAGATTGTACGGAATTAGCGTCTTCATCCAAGCCCATAAACACTCCATGGACCAGTATCTGGAGAGAGAGAGAGAGACATTATTGTCGATTACTACTACTGCAACTATGAATATAAATAATAGCTACTAATTTGGAAAAATAGACAGTGACATTTTACAGATAAAAAAGGTACAAATAAGAGTTCTGAAAGTTCCCAGTTGTGTTCCCACCCTGCAGATGCCGTCCACACAGATATCAGTGCGGCCCACATAGCATGGTGTCCCATCCACCACTGCAGGTCTGTGTCTGTAGAAGAAGTTCTCTCCTCTTGGGACACAGCTCAATTCACATGGATTGGATGCTACAGAAACAAATAGTATATAGATCAAGAGATCAAAATATCTGCACTATCCTGTAGCATGGTTTGACTGCGATGAACCAGGGTTTTTATACTGTAGCGCAATACAGAGAGTGTTAGAGAAAGAAGACAATCAAAGTAACGTTACTTACTGTCATGCCCCTCACTATTTATGTATATTATGTAAAGGTAATTCTTATAATTAACAACTTGGTAAACCCACCTCTGGTTATCTTAGGAGGTTACATACAACACCAATACTTTTTTTTAAAAGTATTATTTCATAGACTCAGGTGGATGTTTGATACCTCCATAAAAAGGCACCCATGTGCGGCTTTTGCTCTGAAAGTCCGTTCTGTCAAACTGGGAGCACTGCTCCTCCCTGAAGTCCCTGGATCCAACTGGACATCCCTGCCATTAAAACAAAATGATGGACTGTTGGCATATTTTAGGAAACATTAGTGTCGGTTATGGATGGGTGGAATTTATTAAGAGGCCAAAAAAAATAGGATGATTACTTGTGTATTACAGGTCTGGAAGGACTTAGAGGAGCCGAGGCAGTTATGTCCTCCATCTGTCCTGTAGGAGAGACAAAAGAATGTTATTCACTTGCATCTCTCTTTCTCGTTGAATGCATTTGGCTTTATTTATGCAGATCATATACACAACTTGATAAATTATGATCTTATTATGATGTTTAATAATGAATAAATGATGAAAATATAAAGGCAGAGCAAGATAAAGAAGAGCGATAGTATTGTGCTACTTTTATTACAAATCAAAATAGGGCCTCTGGTCGCAAAATTTCCGATAGCTGAGGCATCCCGTCACCCTATGTCTCTATGTCCCACCTCGAAGTGATACATTTCCTGGTTCTCATTGACACTCCCGTGCCACAGGTGCGGCTGCAGGGCCCATAGGCGCCAAACGCTCCCCAGTTGTCATGGGTTGGCCGTGCCAGCTGAAAAAGAAAACAACTCAGCCTCTGGAACATATAGTGCTCTCTCAAACGCCATATCATAGCCCACCACGAAACCACTAACACCCACTAACAGCACACTGGAGACACCGAAATAGAAACCGGGACATTTAGCCACAAAACTTCCCCTAGACGTTACATAAACCCTCTTTATGGCACAGAAACAGCATCAATATACATTTCTGGTGGGGGGGGGGTTGTTGAGATTTTGGACATACCGTTCTCTCAGTGTTCTTTGCAATTTCCATCTGAACCAAAGTACTTATTACTGACATTAACATTCAAATGGTATAACATTAATATTGTTAAAGCTGGTACTCACAGTGAAAGCAGGTACAGCCAGCAGCTGTAGGAGACCCAGGACTTGCAAGATGTTCATTTTCAAAAGAAGCTACTGCACAACTACTGACGAGGATGGCAAAAAAAAACAACCTAAATTGTAATAGCAAGTACTTCTCACCATAAAGGACATTCCATATGTATATCAGATGCACATATCAATTTCTTGATATGCTTGGTGATTTGTTTCGCATGCATTCAATGTCCTAGTTTGTCTTACCTTCTTGAAGTGGATTCCCAGCCGTCCAGAGGGATGTGCTCCTCGGTAGTGAAGGTAGGCACTGACGCCCAGCTTTTTATCTCCTCACCCTCTCTACTCACTCACACCACAGCCCACTAAGTGTCAGGTTTCAGAGATATCTTTAATTTGGAACAGAGGTTTCCAGTCAAGACCCTCAGGCCGTGAGACAACTTGTGTTGTAGTTTTATATCAAATCCTTTCACCGTGTGTTTTAGTTAAAGAAATAATGGTTTGTACAGGAATCACTTGGACAACTATTGAAAGTTACTTCGACGAAGAATAAGTTCATATTTATGATCATCAGTAAAACATCTTAGGGGGAAGATTTTGGTTCCTATCTTGATGCTCACATGTGATGAAACATTTTATTGAATGCAAAGAAAATGATATGTTCTTACAAATCCTCTATGAGACCCAATACAAGATTATTCACATCCTACTCCCAGCTAGTTGATCTAAATATGACCCTATGTGCTCTCCATTGTAGTCTGAAATGTCAAAATAGCCGTGGTTCATACAAACATACGATGTGGTCATGCCCTAAAACTGTAACGTCTTTGCCATCAGTCCAAAGAGAGATTAAGAAAGTATTTAGGATAGATATACCTCTAAATCCACATCATTCTGTTCTGGGATTAGACTCTAATAATGAACGTAGCCGCAGGCACATTCTTAGAAACGCTTTGTGTGCTGGACGCTCAATAATAAAAAAATGGTGAGATGAATGAAGAGCCACCTGAAATTTTAGCGGGGTATGAAAAACACCACATGTGTCCAGAGGTAGTCATTGTTTGTCCCAATACAAAAGAAGAAGATTATCTTATGGTACACATTTAATGGTTGCTGTGCATTAAAATAACAAACCCATTAAAGTGAGATTGAGGGTAAAAGAGATCTTGAAGTTACCAGTGTTGATTGATTTTCTTTTCAAAGTTGTTGGCCACTGATTGTCCCTTTCACACATGCCATAACCACTAAATACAGACCAGTAAGTCACAGCAGAGGAGCTTGTTGGAGGTAAACATTGCTCGCAGGCTGTATTTAGATGTGCTTTAGTGGGCCTGGATGGGAATAGAATATGGAAGATGTACCAAAAGCCGATGAAAAGCAACATTCCTGTGCCGCAATTGCTGTAGGAGCCATCCAGGCTGACGGGAGTAGGAACATATATACTTTAGTCAAGACCCATGGTGGTGGAAAATGATAACTGTGATGTGTGTGCTCATATGTGTGTATGTGTGTGTGTGTGTGTGTGTGTGTTCTTTAGTGGGTGGGCAGGAAAAAAAGTGCAGAAGTCATAGTAAATAGTTTGTTGACACGCACAGGCCTGTCATAACTTGTGTTAAAGACAGCAGCGTGGTAATATAGTGTGAAAGCGATGCACCAACTTGTACCCTTGTTAATCTTATAATGTTCAAGTTTCATTAAAACTACGACAGAAAGGTTTTAATTCAACTTTATGAGTATTATTGAGGCTGTATGCATTTGAACATATTTACTACACCAACAGTAATGATACATAGCCATGCATTTTACAAACTACTTTTCAGTGAATGTGGTTGTCAAATAGAGACCTAAAAAGTATCATATTGTACCTTGCACAACAGAAATGTTATATAATGTAATTTAAGAATCTCATTAAAGCATTGCTGCAAAAACTCAACATCTCACCCCACCTCCATGCCCATCCAAACCAAATTTTGACTCACACATCCAAATTCAAAACCACACACTCTAGAGTTCTGGCTTCCTCCTCGAAGGAGAAACAAAGTCTGTCAGTCACTTTCTTGGCTTCAGAGCTGCCGGTTCAGTTTCTGTGCTTGCGTCTCTTTGGCTTCGAAGGCGCTCTTGGTGCTGAAGAGGTCTTCCACTGAATCCATGATCTCCTGCATCTCTCTGGACAACTCAGAGTAACCCTCCTTTAGCTCCTCTTGCTGCTGCTTCAGGTCCACCGCCGCACGCATCAGCTCAGTAGCTTGGTGGCTGCAGTGGCCCCGCAGCTGCTCCACGTCCAACAACAGCACCTCCATGCTCTTCAGCAGCTGCTCAAGCCGGTCGGCGGTTACCTCGAACTCGGATGAGTCCGGAGTCCAGACCTGGGGGTTGTCTGGAGCCTGGGCCTCAGACTCGGTGTCTTCCTTTGACGCCATCCTCCTGTTGTAGCAGCTCTCAGACACTTGATACTCCAGTCAGACTTCAGAGAAACAGATATCTGGAAGAAAAGGGAATCATTAGGCAATGACTGAAAAAGGTCAAAAGGTAGAAAGTATTCAAATATTGAGAGAAAAGGCAGAGAAATGTCAAAGATGCAGAGCTGCTCCAACACCTCTTGTTTCTCTTAGCTGGTAATGACTTTAAGCTCCTTGCAGGGGGTGAAAAACGCTCTTCTGACTAATCTCTGGTTGTGCACCTGCTCGTACAGTCTGTGTGTGTGTCTGTGTGTGTGTGTGTGTGTGTGTGTGTGTGTGTGTGTGTGTGTGTGTGCATGTGTGTGTGTTTGTCTGTCCAGGTGCCCTTTCACTGACATATGCTGTCCTGTAATCCATTTAGGGAAGTTATCCCGAGCAACACACACTACCCAGTCCAGACCATTGCTGGCTGTCTGAGTAGCGAGATTAACCCTCATCTTCGTAAACTCATCTGCGGATGGCCGTGACACGCACACACTCATACGCACATTGTAATCTCTTTTTCTATTCTCTCTTATACCCCTCTGTCTTTCTGTCTCCCTTCCCCTCGGGCATTGCTCTAATAATGAACTTGTGTGTTTGAGCCAAACTCTTAAAAATGTGTTGATTAATTACGATAACATCAGTTGGTTTAAGACGTGGTTATTTTAAGGACACAAAGCTGATGCCCAGCAGCAGTGAAACTGCTCTAAAATGACTATTCCACAGTGCTGCTATACAACTCTACGCCTAAAAGATTTCACAGTCATGCTCGACACACTCATGTTCTTTCTGCTATTTTCTATCAATAGCTGACACATGTTTGTTTGAAGGTAAATCAAATGGTCCACTAAATCAAATAAAAGTGCAGACTAAGGTTCTGTACAAATATTTACTCTGGATTTACAAGTTTCAGAAAGAAGATTGTGAGATGACGCCCTCTGATGGATTACTTGGTAAAGGACGCTCCATTTAGAAAAAAAGAAAGAGAAAGAGTTACAGAATTATCACTGGATAATGAAATAGTAGTAGTTTAGCCAATGTGGATGTTTAGGAAATATGTGGAATGTGTTTTTAAATGTAAGTAATTTACAGTGAATTTTGTTCAAATTAGTTCAAGTTTAAAAGTTCACCAGCAATGACATGAGCGGAATTAGTATTTTTACATTTCAAGTGTCTGGAAATAATGTGTTTAACGGTTACTGTTATTCTATACTTAGAAATGGTATCAAACGATGTTATCGAGGCTCATCTGCCTGAAATTTGACTAAACTGTACTGATGCTCAAGAAATACCACCATAAATAACTGTTTTTTACTTTTTGCAGAAGATATAATTCAAAATATTTAATACAAAGACAGAGTATTAATGAGCACATTCTCTAACATGTCAAACAGCATATTGCAAAAAAACTTCATCAGGCACCTCGTAGAATTAAACAGTGAAATGAGAAAGCAATGACGAACATCCATGTGTTTAAAAACAAGTCAAAGAGCCGGCAAAGGCACCAGCCCTTTAAATGGCTGTAGAGATAAGAAGTCAAAATGGTGACATCACCACCTTCAACTTCTTATCAAAACAAACCAACTGGCTCCCGGGGGCCAGTGTTAGGGGAAGACTACGCTCTAATACAGTGACGTAAACATTGGCTGTCCCGGATGAGTTATTAATATGAATTAACATTAACCATAAAAACACCCAGAGCTGCAACTATAAATAAAGTTATTATTATTATAACTATATTATTGTAAAAGACAACCTGAGCACAAAGCATTAAAAGACAGGACAATACCAAGAATAGTTATTTTGTTGCCCCTTGGATCAATACAAAGACGACATTGGAAAGCGAAGGAAATTACATTTGTTTTATATGTACCACAGGGTAAAACAATAGCTTCAATACCAAAAGTAAGTCAGACATCCCTTACCACATTTGGTAAGGGATGTCTGACTTTTTGGACATCCATATCAAAGATTTAGCTCGGCAACATGGTTAAACATGAGAATTGCAGAAGGAAGCAGAAGCATAAAGAGCCATCAGTCATCAGTATACTGATGGCAGTAGACACACAATCATCACAACAGAGCAAGTTAAATGAAAAGCTGCAAATACTTGGATTTAGTAAAGTTGTAGACCTACTATTGAACAGAAATCCATTTTTTGCAGGTATAATAAGCATAAAATGAGAAAATAAACTCTTACTTGGTCCTGTGGTTATTTACTGTCAGCATCCAAGATGTTTCAACACCCAGCTTGAGGATCAGATAGTGTGTGTGGCACGGATCCTGTCGAGAACGCAGCGGCTCTGCCCTCCTTACAGCAACTACATTCACTCACTGACGACGATCGTGATGTTGCTATTTTAGGCAGACTGCTGCTTATCAGCAGTTCACTCAGAACATCTAGTCGTGTGAGAGGAAGCACCTGTATAATCCCAAAGGCTTCTTCAGACTTTCTATGATGAACTATTAATCCAATAATGCTGATAACTATGTCATATTTCTGACAGGAGTTTGCACAATTATTTTAAAGACTAAATGCATCAATGCGCATACATTGTCACTATTCAACACAGTCACAGCTGAAGACAAATAGAAAAGTATTCCTATTCAATATGCCTGTAGGAACTTAAATACAGCCAACTATCACTAAGCTCCAGGCTCACCTTGTAGAAGAAGGGGTTGTGGTAAGTCAATCCGTTGTAAGTATGTTTGTTAGTACCCTATGCAGTACTAAAGCCTTAAGGCAACAGAGAGAGAGAGAGAGAGAGAGAGAGAGAGAGAGAGAGAGAGAGAGAGAGAGAGAGAGAGAGAGAGAGAGAGAGAGAGAGGAGACAGACAGAGAGAGAGAGAGACAAAGAGAGACAGAGAGAGAGAGAGAGAGACAGAGAGAGACAGAGAGAGAGAGAGAGAGAGACAGAGACAGAGAGAGAGAGAGACAGAGAGAGAGACAGAGAGAGAGAGAGAGAGAGAGAGAGAGAGAGACAGAGAGAGAGAGAGAGAGAGAGAGAGAGAGAGACAGAGAGAGAGAGAGAGACAGAGACAGAGAGAGACAGAGAGACAGAGAGACAGAGAGAGACAGAGAGAGACAGAGAGAGAGAGAGAGAGAGAGAGAGAGAGAGAGACAGAGAGAGAGAGAGAGAGAGAGAGAGAGACAGAGAGAGACAGAGAGAGAGAGAGAGAGAGAGAGAGACAGAGAGAGACGGAGAGAGACAGAGACAGAGAGAGACAGAGAGACAGAGAGACAGAGAGAGAGAGAGATGAGAGACAGAGAGAGAGAGAGACAGAGAGAGACAGAGAGAGAGAGAGACAGAGAGAGACAGAGAGAGACAGAGACAGAGAGAGACAGAGAGACAGAGAGAGACAGAGAGACAGAGACAGAGAGAGACAGAGAGACAGAGACAGAGAGAGACAGAGAGAGACAGAGAGAGACAGAGACAGAGAGAGAGACAGAGAGACAGAGACAGAGAGAGACAGAGAGAGACAGAGAGAGACAGAGAGAGAGAGAGAGAGAGACAGAGAGACAGAGAGAGACAGAGAGAGAGACAGAGAGAGAGACAGAGAGAGAGACAGAGAGAGAGACAGAGAGAGACAGAGAGACAGAGAGAGACAGAGAGACAGAGAGAGACAGAGACAGAGAGACAGAGAGAGAGAGAGAGAGAGAGAGAGAGAGAGAGAGAGAGAGAGAGAGAGAGAGAGAGAGAGACAGAGAGAGAACTTTCAGCCTCAAACCAGCATTTCTTTTTTTTGTTGATAAAACTAGGAAATTGGATCCTCTTCCAACTCATAGTTGGGCTTATATCATGTAGTAGCTAAATGTTTTAAATGTAAAATATCCACTGAGGGCAACTCGCTCCAGAAAAAAGGAATAGAATCTGTATTGTTCAATTTCACATTGAATATGATGGTTTGGAATTTAAATTGATCCCCAAATGTAGTAACATTTCAACTCTTTATTCTTTTTGCTCAGTATGTTTTCAAATTCTGTTCTCTGAGACACATCTGCAGACAGGACGCAGTATTTAAAAAACATTTATTACGACGTCTGACAGCCCTCATCTCTGATCCTCCATGATGAGAAGTGCTTTATTAAAGAGCTAACTTCCGTATTCATCAAGTATCTCGGAGAACTGAACTGGAATAGGATACGTGCACGCTCACTTCAGAGAGCTTTGCCACACCATAACCAGCTGAACTATTAATGTGATGCATACATGAGTGTAATTTTCTTAAAACGGTCTTGGGAAATTGTGGCAAATGTTAAATTCGTGGAATTGAATCGAGTATAGGTTGTTATAGCACTGCGTTACATAAACATCTATTAAAGCAAAATGGACTGTCAACAAATGATATGAATTAAAAGTATGGAAAACTGTAAGTTAAAATTCACATACATGTAAATATAAGTCAGTATTGTGTAGACTGACATTCTGTTAAGATGAGCAATAAGAGTCAGTTTACAGTTTAATACAGTGGACAAGTTGCCACATTAACGAGGATTAGGTTGTTTTCATTTTTTAATGTCTTCAGTTTGCAGAATGTCCTCGTGTGACACTGATGAATTCAAAAGTGGACTCCGTTTTTTGGTACTAATTTGAACTAATCATCAGGAGGAAATGAAGCAAAGCTCTTGTATTTCTTCATGATCCCCACATGAGGGCAGTGTTGTGATTCTGAGTTGAGCTCTCATAGATGTTTAGGCTTCAATGTTCTTACATGTATCACCATGTGTATTGTCTGCCTGTTTCATTTGTGAGTTTATGTGTAGGTGTTTGCCTGAGCTTAGTTTTTTTGTGTGTTCTTGTGAATTCTACCAGTAGTGAGACTTTCGTTTCAGTGAGCCCCCAACACGTGCGACCATTTAAGTGCCAACATGTGTATTCATGTGTGTGTTTCTGTGTTATGTGAGTGCCGTGTGGGGGTTCAGGGGTATGGATTATTTTGCCCTGGGTCGTATTCAGAGAAGCCAGCCAAGCGTGAGGCGGAGAGGAGAAAGGGGGCATTGTTGTGGTCCAGATGAGTGTCATAGGTGCCTCAGAAAATAGATTCAGTCATGGGGGTTTAACAGAAACACACTTGCAACAACCGCCTCACCCCTCAGACTATGACCATGTTCAAACCCCTTCTACAATAGTGAAGGGATTAAATGTATCAATTCTCATGGTCTGGCATCTGTATGTGGTACATGTTGGCAGTAACGGATGGTTGTTCCAGCGCAATGATGACCAAGGAAGTGTTTTAAAGTGTATTTGGTCTGAAATAAAGCTTACTAAAAGGGGAATCCCTGGAGGTTGTTCTTGTTTACGTGAAGCATCAGGTGGTTGAGGTTTTCAAATCAAGGTAGCAAAGATAGTCATCAGCTCAGGTCTCTGAAACCTTTCGATCACTTATTCCATCCTACTGTGTGAAAAAAAAAACTCAAAATAATCCTGAATTATATGAAAATGATTTGCCTCAACTGCCCTGTCTTTGTCCTTATCTCTCTTTCTTTGTCTCGCACAATCTCCACCCAGACATCTGGTTTGCCTCTGGTTTCCAGACAACCACCACTGGTCGTAGCTGAAGAATAAGTGCATTGGCAGTGTTTCCCCTCTATGATTTACTCACAAGTTAATGTGAGCATTAAAAAGGCACTGAAAGAATCGGGGAGTTATGGGCCAGAGTCTCCTCAGGCCCTCTGGACTCTTGGGGGATCAGGGGCTCGCCACGATGTCTTTACCCTCAGAACTGTTACACTATTTATGGACTCTATTGGGTGCACATGGGCCTGTTATTTATGGTTCTCCATCTGGTGCTGTGGTGGGCATTGTTGTCGATACTTAGGACATGGAGTTAAAGACGGAGTCTCTCTGCTGGGGAGGTTCATCAGTGGAAACAGCGTGTTGGTTAAACAAGGAAAGTTAGGTGGTACGACTGGGTGTAGGATAATAAAATGTGCATTTATTGATGTAAAGTGCTTGAAACTGTTAAAGGTAATACCTGAAGATACGGGAAAGCTTGAAAAAACATGTGGAAGAACCCATACACAAGACACCTCTGATGACATGAAGACACATTTGTGATTCTGGGCTATATAAATAAATCTGATGTGACTTGACATGAAGGACAAGAAGGCTGTGAGGTGGGGTAAGAAACTCTCATTTAACATACAGCATAGTAGGGAACAAACTCTTGGATGCCATTAATATAGAGAGGTTTGAGCATCATGCTCAAGAACACTTTTTTGGGTAACAAAACCACTGACCCTCTCTAACTGCCACATCATCGACTGCACCTGTGTCCATCTGTGTCCATCTTTATCCACACGATCATTTTCCTGATGAACACAAGACACCACCACGACAGGCTGTATTTATACACCGCCTCATGTTTGGGATCAAGTACATGGTGGTATTTCCTATCTATCTATAGAATGATGAATATGCTGTGTGAAGCAATTTGAGAAATGCTTTGTTGATGAAAGTGATGGAACGAGACAAGCTGACCTTCAGAAGGGGGACAGTTTTACCTTGAGGATTTGAGAGGAATTTCTATTTAAATTGTCCTTTACAGTTTCTTTTAAATGTCAGTCACTCTTATTCAGAGTGACAGTTTGAATCCCCTCAAGAGAAAGAGTTGACGCCTTTTGAGATAATGTTGAAAAAGCATGCAAGATTTTTGTTTTTTAGTTTGTTTAAGTGAAAGAAAAACAGCTAAGCCGTGCTACACCCAAAGCAATCAGATCTGGATCAGTTTCCTTGAGACGCAGCCTTTTTCTCGTAAATGGGTGGGATTCCTGGTCCCGTCCCTCCAGGGGAGTACAAGTGTATGAATAGCTGATGTTGCAACGAGACCTTTCATTTAGTGCCAGAGAATTTCTTCTCCACTGTCACACAAATAACAATGTAAAGTTTACGTTGTGCTTGCTGGTCAGACAGCCAATAATCACAAAACGATAGTTGTCTGAGTCAGACGGGAAGTTTAAATATTTATTACCAGATTCGTCTGGAAGAACAGGCTCAGATTGTGGAAAGTGTTTGATTTATGTTATTGGCTGGTTATCTGTTGAAAGAAACTAAAGATGACTCATCTTACTGGTACGGCATTGGTTCTATTGTTTGGATGAACATACAGTTAGTTAAGCCTATAAAACTGAAATCTGCGTGATTGAAGACCTTTGGAAGATAAGCAGTATCCTTTCCAAATTACAGGGATGTCATTTAAGGCGGTATGCATCCATTTGTCCTTCTCGTGATTCGCGTCCATTATGAATGTCCAGAGTGTCCGTCAAGTGAAGCATTTTGCTCCGTCCATGACACGTATGACATTGATCTGCTCACCAGCCCAGAGCACTCCATTGTTGAGTCGTCCGTTGCACCTGATGTGCGATGCCGGGCCAGCGCTGCACTCCCTTAACAGAGCTTTAATTGTTTTATACCCCCTCCACATTCTTTGGCTTGCAGCTTCACCTCAGCCCACACTCTCACACACACACACACACACATGTGTCCATCTACACACAGATTGAAGCAACACTCATCAGACGTTGTTTTTTTCTTTCCAAATGAATTTCTGCGCTTGGCTAGCAGTACTAATAAATACAAGTGTGTGTGGGAATGTGGCCTTCTTAGGAATTGCTGGTCCTAAAGTGAAACCACATTTTGTCCAAGCAGAGTTGAGTAAAGAGGGTAGTATGAGAAACATTTCAGGGAAATCAATGAATCACACGTCTACAGTGCAATATAAAGTTTATTTTACGTCGCTATTGTTACTTTAAAAAGATTTAACGCATTTTGAAATGAACTGTTTGCTCTCCAATAATAGAGGATTCCAGTATTTTTGTCTTATGATCCCTTAAAGGGGAACTCCACCCATCAAAGTCTGTTGACATGGATGTGACAAAAAGCTGTCTAAAGACACATGATGAAGTGACGTCTCTCAAGTCAGCGTTGGTTGAGGCTGACAACCACCATTTAGGAATGAAAAAAATCGCTAGTTGTTCAAAAGAACTTCCGACCTCTTGTGGTCGGGAACCGCTGTTCTATAACACGGAGACAGTTGTTTAAGTAACCGCTGATCAGGCACAAAGAAGAATACAAAATTCCATTCCCATTTCCCATAACTATACTTAATCAACCGTTTGTTAAACCTCTATGCATCGTAGGATCTGCCTTGTTTTTCTTTTTGGATATTTCCTGCTGCGGCTGCCAGGACCTCATTTGCTCTTATTCAGGGCTGGGAAACAGGTTTTAGACACCAGGGAAATCTGGTGTGCCTCTGCTTCTCTCACAGCTAATTAGTGAGTGAACTAATTGCATTGCTAACTTTAGCAAAGCGACAGCCTAGTTCCATCTGTCCGCTATCTATAAAGTAGGGAGGGAGATTGTTGAGCAGAGTGCTGGTGACATCCAAGATCCTTTTAGAATATTCTAGTGAGAGCTTTTATCTCGGGAGCCTGTACGTTGCTCCAGCCTGGTTCAAATGATCTTCCGGCCATTTGTCAATACACGAAAGGAGACTGAGACCTTTTGCAACTGACCACAATCATGCATCTGGTTTACTGAGACTCAACATCAAGTTTCCAAATATAGTGTTGTGTCTTGGAACATGGAGACAAACTAAATTCTTTGACAAACAAGCAGCTCCAAGCATCCATCAGACTGTCATCCTCAAGGTGGTGGTAATACTCAGACGGTCACTGCTCCCCTTCTAGATAGCCCACCATCAGTCTTCACGCTAAGCTAAGCTAAGCTATTTGCCTACATCTGTGATTTTGGTGCTTTTAAGGTCTGCTCCTACAATTATGTCTTTGCTAAGTTGTGTTATGATGTTTCGTAGTATTTTCAAAACTGTGCAGACTTACAGCAGCTGCTGCTCAAAATGTTGCATACTCCTATAGGCAAATCAGGGAAACATTGCTCTGTCACCAAGTGAGATTGAAAGATTTCACACACATTCTCACTTTCGCAGCTTTATAATAATGCCCCTTGTTTAAAGCTTGAAACCATGCTCTCTTTGTGGCTGTCAGACGAAGCTAAAGTTTCTGTGAGGTGAGCCAGAGGCTCTTGTGGTTTGGTGACCTAGACTTCCACTGATGAGGAAAACAGACACCCACTTCCAACAGACCCCCCACCACCTGCCACACGCCTTCCTGCGGTTGAGGTTCGGCGGGAGGATGAGACTCAAACATGATATGCAACGCAACCAACACAAAACAAACGACCGGAGAGAGAAAACTGAAGATTGTGAGGGATGGATTTAAAGGCAAGGTTTCTGGATCGCAGTGGATCAGGTTTCTGGGAAACTGAGTTCAGGGTTATACGGGGGGGTGACTACAGAGGAGATGGGCCACAGTGGGACTTGACGTCTAACTTACTTGTTAATGTGAACATGTAAACGTATCAGTCAGTCCGTGGCACCTGGTCTAGAAATGTCCAAATGGCGCAAAGTGAAACGCTCTTGAGCAGTATTATGTGAGATCAGAGGTCAGGGAGTGGGTTGCTGCTGCTGTACAGTGATCCACAGAGAAAAAGGGAGAGAAATGTTAACCTTAATGTCCAGTTTGTTATATATATATATATATTGGGTTGCATTCGGTTGCAATTATTATTATCACATATCCAGCAGTTAGAATCTGTGCCACCCCAAACAATGAGCAAATAGAGCCCATGTCAACAATAAACAAATGGATGTAGGAGCAAGCAAACTGAGAAAAAAAAGGAAACCTAATGAAATCTGAGATAAAGTGAGTTTGGTTTTGGGTTCCTCCACTGTTTCTGTGATATATTTTACAGCTAAATCTTTCATAATTTTAGGTAGTGCCTATTCAGCTTTTCATAATTTCATTGCAATCATTGAACATTGAGTTGTGTGAAGGAGTCCCCGTGATGATACAGGTACAGGGCAGCCAGTTACTTTATCCAGATGACATCAGCATTTCTGGACAACTTGACACCAGGTAGTGATGTAAAAAAACAATCTGTTAAAAATAGTAAAAAAAAAAAGGGCTGGGACACATGACATGATGAAGAGAAATGTTCTTTGAAGAAGGTCAAACATGAATAGATTGTGAGGCTCCAGGTGTGTCTGTTCTTCTCTTACACTGGTTCCGTTTACATAACACCTCACGTCATGTTTCTTCACAGGGATTTATCATCCAATCTTGTGCCATTGTTGGATATATAACGTACATGCAGGCATTACTGGCCCATAAAAAAGGAGAGACTGCACAAAGTGGATTAATGACACACGCCCTCAACATAATCTTATCATCCTCCTGATAAATAACACTCATTTTGTCATCAGATGCAGTTCATGCTGGCGCCTGTCAACCAGCTGCTCGAATGTCCACCTTCATTATTTTGATTCTTACAGCTGAGCCGAAAAAGAAAGGAGTTTCATTGTTAATCAGTGAACTCAGTAGAATAACAAAGTGTGAACTTGTGTTTTCTGAGGATTATACATGAGCCTGTGACTGTGATGACAGACGCACGGTAGTTTCTGCCTCTCTGTTTCACTGAGTGTGAAATACACACAGGATGTGAGACTGGTTCAGGCTTCATACACAGAATTAATATAATTAGTTGATTTTTGTCTAAATTACAATGTTTCTGTCCCTGAGGCTCTAGTTTAGACAAAAGGACAAAGAGCTCGTTTAACAAGACGTGTTGAGGAGACAAGCTAAAAGCAAAATCACTATACAAAAATGTTACATTTAAGATAAAGTAATATGAAGCTGTAACTGCCGTATGAGAGTGGGTGCAGAGTGGCGGCCTGAGCTAGCTAGTGGGGCACGCTCACGTGCACGAACATGCACTAAAAGCACACGTGGCTATGTCAGTAAAGCAAGGAGAAGCTATGGTTACAACGCACACAAAGGGAGAGCGACTTCATTCTCTGCTCAGGAAGACATGAGTCCACTACATCTTTACAGAGCAAATCGTTCTTTGCTGCTATATATATGCTCTGAATGTTGTATATTCGTCCTTTAAATTGTATCATTTCGGACCGAAACATAACACACATTCTTGCATAATGAAGGTTTGCTTTGCTATATTTTGAGGAAATGCCTCCGATTTACATATTTCTGCTGGAAAAAAAACCCCCAAACATTTCTATAAATAAGTAAATAAAATAGGGTATACACTTTTTAAATATAATTAGAATACTTGGTGTCTCATAACAGCAACAATACAATAACTATTTCTAAAATATCTCACTATATTTAACATCTCACTTGTGTGCTAAACGCACAACAGCCCCCACTATTTTCCCACCACATCAGCATACACAATGCGGGTGCCACATGGGCAGTGATCAGAGATAGCATTACACACCCTCTGAGGCATTTCCTGTGGCGTTTCCTGCTTTCTTCACGACTTCATGCTAATGTCCATTAATCCTGGCAAACTCTCGGCAGCTCTTTCTGTCTCAGGGTCTGATATCACAAAGGCTCTCCTCTCTCACAGTCGTCGTCTCTGAACTGAAAGCAGCAGACCGGGGCTCCCAGATTTTCACAGCCGATGGTGGAGATAAGCTTTCTAATAATGAGTGTAGGTGTACAGATGCTTGTGTGTGCATGTATGAGAGGTAAAACATATACCTGCCATGTATACAGCTCAGCCCGAGGGGGAAAATCTGTCTCGGAAAAACTGTAAAACTGATGAAGTACAAAATCTGTGACAAAAAAACGAGTGTAAGCCTGTGCTAATCCAAACGGATGTACTGAGGTTAAAGACATGAGGGCATGAGCTATAAGCATAGCGTTGTTGTGCCTGCAAGGCTGTGTTAAAGAGTTTTTTTTTTTCCAAACCGACATTGTGTGTCATCTACTCATCTTTAGCGTGCCCAGTTTCAGTCAAGGCCATTATGAATTCTTTATTATGGCTGCCCTCATCTTTTTTATCAGTTACAGCCTGTGTTTGTCGTAGAGTAAAATCTCTATTCCTATTTTTGGCTTGTCATCTGTCATCATAAACACCAGACATTGTTTATCCCTGGCGTGATTCAACTCATCAGCAGTCCTCCACATCACCCCTTCAGTCTGCAACAGATAAGTTCGCCATATACAGTATTACACAAGCCAGCGGAGTCACACACACCAATAAAGTGATCGAAACTACAAAACCAGGCCCGCACACCTCTCTCTCTCTCTCTCTCTCTCTTTCTTTCAGCAGTAATCAATGATGGGTATGAACTGCAGGGATTTAATTGTTAAACTACCATATAACCTGTGTTTCTGCTTCCTCTTTGTCACAACTGTTAAGTGTTCCTGTGCTGTTGTCCCTCTCCCTCTCCAGTAGCTCTGCCCAGGTGCGCTGCATTGCTCAGCGAAGTGCACCTGGACCGGGGAAAGAAGAGCTTTAAAGCTCCTGTGTCAGCAGCAGAAGGGAGAGGCCTCTGGTGTGGGCACTGCTGGTCTTTTTGCCTCTCAGTTTAGGATTTTGTATTGTCTTGTACGCATGTCTTACGTTAATAAATCCCATGGATTTGATTGTTTTAAAGGTGTCTTTTGTGGTTGATTCGGGTCCTCGGTGGAGTCTTGTGTGCCAAAGGGCTGACCAAGGGTGCAGACGTAACAGATAATGCTAACAATAGCATTTGAGAAGTAGATAAAAGGTGAAGAAATAGTGGATGAAACCATAGATATAAATGTGTATCTGTAGAATTCACAATGTCAGTTAAATTGTAATTGCTATGGACCTGTACCAGTAGTTGTTGCAAGCAATGTTAGCAAATGTTAACATCCATTTTTCTTCAGAGGATATGGCAGCAAGTGCTGCAAACACAACTTTTCTAAAAGGCAGTGAGTACAAATGGACGGTTATGGCTGGAACTGGCACAACAACTCACGTGCGCACGTTATCAGACATGCATAAACATCGTTAACCGCAGGAAGTATCTTTTTTGAGGTCAGGAAGTCATTTTGTGTGTCTCACAGCCCAAGTCATCTGAGATAAATGCCTGTTTTGAACAGCACACTATTTCCTGATGTTACAAAGTGCTGCTTACAACAGGGGACGTGAAACAAATTTAATGAGAATTTCCTTTATTTTGGAAAACTACGCAGAATAGCAGGATGCTCAAAGGTGGAATTAATCATCAAATGATTAAATGCAACAGAAGTTGCAGCAGAGTTTAGGCCATACACTTTATGAACTGATGACAATATAGTTCAGTTAAGTCACCTCCAGTATAGCAGTTTGTTTTCAGGCTATCCAAGGTTCATGGCCGCAACCTTCTCACTTGAACTCAAAACTATTTGGACTATGGGACTTCCACTTAACTGAAAATGGTCAGGCATGCCTATACACGTACGGGGGAAAACAGTTATTTTCCAACTATAATTTCTGTCACTGGAGGACTAGACACTGACATGTTAAGAGGACAGGAACGCTAACAGACAGCTTTGGCATTGTTTGTCTGTTCAGCTGCTACCTGAGGGGAAATCCTTACCACTTTCGGGATTTTAGCGGTTTCAGTTGACAATGAAGTCATCTTGCTGTGAGAAAGATGATATTGTATAGCAAGGCTGCAGGGCCAAGCCTATCCCCCTGTGGGAAAATAATTTAGGCCGCGACCTCACCAGTGCCAAAGATGTTACTCACCAGCCGGCAGATAAGTCACAATTGTGAAGGAAGAGTCATTTTTTCCAAACAAAGAAATATGGTTGCCCACTTGACACAAACACAAACTTAAAACTCTGTTAATAACATCCACTTTATTTTAGTATTTCTCAAGAAAATAAGATTACAGTGAAGTGTGGAGTCCATAAGAAGGAGAGGCGAGATATGAGGAATAGGTACAGGACTGTTTCTCACTCCTCACGGGTTCCTCATAATGACCCAGTTTCAATTCAGTGTTTACAGACACGATCTGCCCCTTACACTGCGTTTCTGTGCAGACATCGAGAAGACATCAGTAATATAAAAGTAAGGAAACTATATAGAAATAAAGGGAGGATAAGGATTTAAGTACAAAAAGATCAAACCTGGGAATAGAATTTGGATTATTGGTCACTACAGGTCTCCATTATTCTTTGACTTTATATGAAGAGATTATATAAATAACTGCTTTGCACAGAATGTTCCCCAAAAGGTCAAACCTGATACCTGGCATAAACTAAAACAATTTGACCTCAGCTACTGCCTGTAAATCCTATACAAGGACCTTCAGGGCTGGTTCACAAAGGTTACTGAGAACCCCTTAAGTCAACTGTTGGAGAGAACATTAAACTGTGTTGTCGAAAGCATAAAACAAGACGTTATGGGCCCAGTGTGGCAACTGTGGTTCAAACAGGATCTGTGTTTTACTGCCCAATTCAGCACAAATCTCATGTGTTGTTTGTTGGCTTCAGAAAACAATGAGATTGGCAGAGAGAATTCCTCTAACACCTGTATCTTTCAGGGTTTGCTGTATGTGTTTGTACTTGTTTTCCACCACCGGGATTCTGAAGCATTTATGGGAACAATGATGTATGGCTAAATAAGTATGCTATTGAAAAATATTGCACTTGATTAAAGTCACCAGACAAAAGACCAACAAAAATATATTTATATATTGAATTTAAGGATTAATGCCAGAAAACTGCACTGTCTCCACTCCATATCAATAGACTCTCTAAGTGTATCAAATATTAAGAGCCAATGAATTTCAATTTTTTTCTAATCGTATGTGCAATTTCCATTCATAGGTGTTTTTCAACTTTAAATCACTTTGATTTGCACAAAACTGATGCTAAATAAAATTCGAATTGAGATTAGATTGATTGATTAGTAATGGACCTAAAATTAAATTTGTAGCAATTACTGCGCCTCTGAGGGCAACTTTGGACCACTCAAAGTACATGTTATTGCAGAGACCCCCCCCCCACTCCCATCAGGTGAGCCGCCCGTCAGTGATGACGCAACGCAACAGGAACCTGTGCAATGTGATTGAGGGTTGTTGTTTTTTTTAAGCACCGGACAAACGAAGACACCGTGTTTAAAGCTGGCAAAGTTGCCAAGTGGGTCAACGTGAAAACAGTTTAGTGCGCAGTAAAAAGGAGAACTTTTAGCCGCTGTCAATCAAGAACAACTTGTCTCCAGCAGCAGCAGCAGCGAGCCGAAGAGTTGCTCATTTAGCTGTCTGCAACGACATCTCCGAAGACAAAAGAGTGAGTGAACATGATTCTAATGTCGAGCCCCTTCTCCGCGTGTAATGAATCGACCCACTGGCATAGTTCAAACACGCGCCCCCCTCTTGTTTTCAATGCGACAGGTGTGCTTGTCGTGCTGCGTGTGAGCAGCATGCAGGCCAGACTGCAGCCCTTGCACGTGAGAGATAACTGCTGACAGATGAATGCTGGTAGAAGATAACGGAGGTATTGATGGTGGAGCAGGTTGCATAACAGGGAGAGCTAATGAAGGCCAGGGGGACACTGCAATTCACTCTGGACTGTGAGATGGCAAGTGTGTGACTGACAGAAGGAACAAGAAGTGCTGCTGTCATAGAGTCTGTTATGTCTATGGTCTGTTATGGTCTGTATTTTACATAACTGGGGCAACATCTTTCAAAAGACCGGCCACAGATTGATCTTGTTTTTTGGACACGGTGTGATTGACAGTTTTAAATCATTTTTCTTCTTTTTTTTTTTACTTTGGACAGACTTCAGGCTGTTATGTAACAACAGCAGATGGAGAGAGAAGGTAGAACTGAACAGGTTTTTGGGGCATTAACAGTTGATTTTCACACTTCCGTCTTCAGAAGTGATGATTAATACCTAACATCACCTTCAAGTCTTCTGTCTATGATTGACGAGGCCCTTTTTGCCACCATCACATCCGCTCCTGCTGTTGCATACTGAATTAAAGGAATAGTTTGAAACTTTGGGAAGTACGCTTATTCCTTGCAGAGAATTAGATGAGAAGAACGACACCACTCTCGTGTCTGTGCATTAAATGATGCAGTTATATTATATAAACAAATGATTAGGTCATCTTTCAGTGACAGGCTAAGCTGTGTGTGTGTTTGTGTGTGTTAAACTCTGCTTCATCACTATCAGTATGAAGAAGTTAGTTGCATGGCAGTTTCCTTCGTCACAGTTAGAGAAGGATGGCAGGTGTTCTTCCCTCTTCTAAATCTCGTGGGAATGTAATATGAGATTGGACGACCTTAGCACCTTCGCCCCCCCGGTGTGCCACCCTGTAATGTTAAACCCAGGACAGCCCAGACTCTCCTCTCATGTCCCGTCAGTAGTTCGGTCCTGGTGATTTACTGTCTTCCGCTTGTCTTCTCCTGACATTGTGGCTCTGGGTTTATAGAGCAGCAAGTGGCTGGAGGAGCTTCTTCTTTTGGTGCCACATTCATGTTACCCCTCGGGATGAAGTGTAATGACTTTGATTACGTCATTAGGTCGGAATTTTAATTTGTCCAACACTTTGGTTTATGACCAAAAACCTGCAAAACTAATGGCATCAGCCGTGCTTTGCGTTTAGTGGCAAATGTTAGCATGCTAACACATTTAAGATAAGTGAACACGTTAAACATTATACCTGCAGCATTAGAGCTGAACCATTTAAAGTAAAATATCTTAATGCAATTACGTGACCGATGCTCTAATATGATTTGCGAAATTAGATGAAATTATAATTTTTACATCATTATTATCAATTTCATTGAAAATCATAATAGAAGTTATTATGGTGTTGATTCATGCGGGGATCTGTACCAAACAGATTTTTTTTTTTTGACATGTAATTGCAGGGTAAACACAGGTGTCTATTTAGTGTGTTACAGCCATTCCAGTGAGCCAGCATACACAGTACCAAGGCCTTGACCAACCTAAATGGAACAAGGCCATAATCAATGTTATTAATTACACCTGTGTTTACCCTGACATGGCTGCTGTGAAAAGGGAAGATTGAGCCTCCTGCGATAATATAACCAAATATTTTCCTCACAACATCTTTCCATCTTCTTTCCATGGAAACTCAGAGGTGAGATGTTGTTGTGTATCTTTTCCTCAAACAGCCATTTGTAGCTCTACTGTTCTCACCTTTGTCACACGGAAACAAAACCGTAGTAGTGGTGACGGCTGGTCACGTTTATGGTGAGCTGCAGCTGTCCGGTAGCTTTCTCTCTCTCTGTCTCCCTGAGTGATGTTTTTACTGGAGGTCTTTGAGACGGATGGCTCCACAGGATGTCTTTGGTCCCGCGCTGTATCACGTTTCTCTCCCTTGAAGGTTATCTTAAATCACTCCACAACTTGCCCTATTTTATATTGAAGTCTAGGTGAGGTGTGTGCAACGGTACAGCACTTTGTGTTTGATGGCGATGGTTTATAAGAAGAACAGTTAAGTGTGTGTGTGTATATATATATATATATATATATATATATATATATATATATATATATATATATACTGTATATACGTGCCTGTGTGTACTAATATACCTGCCATCCCGATGTCCATGTGTGATCGAACACTTTTATCTCTGTTCTGCCTAAAGCAGTTCCAGATAGCATGTCGAGTTCAAACACACTGCATGCGGAAGAAACCCAACTGTGCTTCCATGAGGGATGATGCATGAGTATATTGGATGACAAGAGCAGTTACAGTACTTCCTGGGAGACTGATACTATAATAACAATACATGGGAAGGAGAGTTCGCAAGGAAATAGATTGTTTGATTTATTTTCTCAGTTGTTTCAGTATCAGCTCTTCTGTGTCTGTTCGTGGATTATAGAAGCACCATAATGGGCAGATGACTGTATTTGCTGAATCTTATTTTCTACGGAGAGCTAACTTTTGTTAGTGTTTTGAGACCCTCCCTGATCAACTGTTGGTATTGAGAGATGTGCTATCCCTCCAGTTTTCCTAATCCCTGCTTCAGGCTGGAGCTGAGCTCTCTCTGCCCGCAGGAGGAGGGCACTAATTCTTTCTATTGGGGGGGGGTCATGATCTTTCACCTGCTGCTGGCAGCCCCCCCCCCCTGCTGGGAGGTCACATGTAGGAGCTGAGGCGTGATGAAGTCGACAAGAGAGGAGGCGCAAAGGAGGATGGGAAGGGAGCGAAAAGAAGATGGATTTAATTTGAGCTTCGTCATGGATGCATACAGAGCGCACACTCCTTCACAAAATCCCTGCATTGTGTGAGGTGTAAAACTTTGCCTTAGCGGGTTGTTACTGTAACCTTTAATGTGTCGCACGCCTTAGCGCCACCCTGCCATTAAAAGCTTTTCATCTCGAGGTTGTCCAGATGGAAATGCCGGTCATTATCAGAGATTAAAAACGCCTGTCATTTTCTCACTACCTGCCGAGAGTGAAGATGCAAACAATACTGCCAGCCTGTGGGCCGACATGCAAAGCATGCCCTTTTCCATGCAAAGCTGTGTGCAGGCCTGGCATCGAGATAGAAATGTAAAGACGAGGTCACCCCGTGTTTCTGTGTTGTTTCCGGTTGAATTCGTTAACCTGTAACAAAGTGCACAAACTATTTTTACTCGGCATGTTTATATGTTTGAAGATCGCTTGGGGAATGAGCTGCTGCGAGTGCTGCTTCCTGTTCCAAAATTCACAGTTTGACGTCACTTGTGTGTACATCTGTGCGCGTGCACGTCAGAGAACAAAAGGTTGGTGTTGATATCGCCATGTGTTTCCTGTTAAAAAAAGGCGTGCATGTGTGTACATGCACGTTTGTGGTTGCTCGTGTGTGTCTCCAGCCCCGGCCCATATTTCCATGGACCGGAGCAGCAGAAGCACATGCAGAGACCTGCTCCGTGCTGCACTGGGATATTTTTGGACTGTTGTGTTACTGCGAGACAGGCTGTTGGAGGAACTTCCCTTTCAAAAACCCACTTTTTTTTTTTCTAGGTCTTGGAAGCTGGATTGTCTACAAAGGCTGTTAACTTTCTATTCATAGCGTGTAACTATACATCCAGCACACGCCGACAGTGACAAAATAACCAGGTGGTTATAACCGACGCCCACACCATAATAGTCCTCTGCAGTCTTGAGATTAGACGATTCTCTCAAAGCGACTCTGTCAAGACTCGATCTAGATGTAAAACTAACCCCACCTCCTTCAGGCTAATTACAGATAACTCACGTAGGGAACCTTGACCTGATCATACTGACTCACGTGTACACACACACACACGCACACACACACACCATCTAGCCAGAAGCAGGCAGAAGTTTCGTGTTGACAGAGAGTCATAGCACTCATTTATTCATCATGAACTAGTGCAGAAGTGCAGTGTTCATGTTCAGTTTTCACAAATTTGCATAGATTTTTCCATTAGATTTAAATGGACTGCATGCTCAATGTTTGAGTTAAAGTCCTTTGGTCTGAGGGTGGGAGCTACACATTTTCACTGCATTCTTTGGGTACTTCCTGGTGAAGTGAACAGCAAGGAGGTTTTTTTTATACTGTTGTAGCTCATAAGCCGTGTTTCTATATTGAAAAGCTTCAAGTTAAAAGACTCTTGTAAGTCCCCCTCAAAACAGTTACAATTTAGACAGCTTTGTGCAGCTGATGGTTCTCAAAGATGGTAACATTTCAATTTAATGTCATTTTTTGACTCTGATCATTCCAGGTTTTCAGGTCTGTGCTGGTATTTGTCTCTGGGAATTTGTGTGTGTGTGTTTGTGTGTGTGTGTGTGTGTGTGTCTCTGGTTTGACTCCGTGAAAACGGCTGAGACATTTATATTACCGTACTAGTGGCACAATGGACTCGACCTTGGCTGCCAAAGGAGCACATATGAAACCTGCTGATTGCATACACACATTTATACGTCCACTTCAGACCCTTTAATGAAGCGTGTGTGGGCATATTTGTGCGTATATGTTCTGTATGTCACGACCCATCCTGTGCATCTGATGACAGTAACGCACCGATGTCTGTATTAGTTCAGCGGGGAGAAACATTCCAGCACACATACCTATAGGCTGTGATTTAAGTGCATGTGTGCTTGTTCTATACTTCTAACCACCACTTAAAGTACTTTAGAGATCTACTGTAAAAACATGTTTCACGTAATTATAAGGTTTGTCACGAGGACAGAGAAAGTTTGGCCCACTGACTTTAACATTTTAAAATGGTAACCTTTGAAAATATTTTAATGCATGCTTTCAGAATAGCTTTTAATACCCACCTGGTTGAACAAGAGCTGTTCTTAAGAGAAAGATTGCCAAGATTGTAGAGTCACGTAGAATTAATTTTTAAAGTGCCACTCTGCAAAGATTTGTATTTGTATGGATTACGATGTCTATAGGGCAGATACGACTAACCACTCGAGCATATAATACACAGTGTCTGAATGTACAAAGCTTGTAATGCGATCCCTATATTGTTGTATTTGTGTGTGTGTTTTCCTACTTAAAGGGGAATTCCATCAGTTTAACGTGGTTAACCAATAGCCGGAGCAAGTATAAAACGCTGGGATGCCAGACCAAGCTGTCAGTGGTTGAGTTGCATTGTGGGTAATGTAGGCGCAATGTTTAAACAAAGAATAATGTGTGCAATAAAAAAGACATTACCCCTGGCCTGCTGCATTGATGGCACATTGACTTTTAACATGAACAGCAACTGTTTGCTTGTTGTGTTCGCTGCAGAAGCTTTGAGAGTTTTTTTGCCCATGCACTTGCCTCTCCCAGCTCACTCCTCCCTGCAGGTTGTAGCCGCGCAAACTAAAGGCTAAGAGGTCGGAGTTCAGGGGCAGGGCGAGACTGAAAGACTCCTGCTCTGAATGCTGCAGGCTAATTCCAGATAGCATGAAAGGAATCCTAACAGTATAGTGGCTATATATGGGAGTGCAGGTCGGTTGACAAACTCACTTTTTGTACCAGCCGCTTCTAACCAACTAATCAACCAACACTCTTTACAGAACATAAAAACAACATGAAGCGTATACGTATATTCCAAAAGTATATGCTCTTAATACAGTGTACATGTGTGCTCCTATTCTGTAAGTTCTTAGATATTTCATATCTTAATGCTGTTATGATTTGGTAAAATTTTAACTAATGTGACGGATGCAAGCAATGCTATGCTAGCAATGTTTTCACTGTTTTATTTTCTGTGGGAGGCAAATGAATCCGCTCTCAAAGCATCGTGGGATTGCTGGCGATGTGGGACTGTCATGTTTAGTCTGGTGAAGAGGATTACTGCTGTGGTTTCAGGGATCCGTCCTTGTATGTCCTTTACCACCCAGATTACAGATGCTCACAAAATGTGGTGCTTGGCGCAACGTCTAGTAAATTGTTGGAGAAAGTCGTAGATTAGCGTGTATGTAATGAGTGATGGAGGCAATGTTGCAGGATTTGTTTCGCTTCTAGTGGGTCTTCAATGTAATGGATGACCATCTGCCTCACTATAGCTTTACCATGCTCACTGACTTATTCTATTCCACCGCCAACATTTCTGATAGTTTGACTAAATCATTATAATGCAGTAGCTGTTCTTCTTGTGCGATAGAGCAGCTTCAAGCCAACTTCCCAGACTCCACATGGAGAGCTGCCCTCATGGTTTTTATTTACTCGCTTCATCATGTCACTCAGTGAAACGGTCCTCTAACGAGCCATCGGATGTTTCCTACTGGGGGGGGGGGGGAGAGACGAAGAAGAGGAAGGACAGTGCCAGGATGGGTCAGGGGTCACCAGTTCACCATAGCCAGAGAATGTCCCATGACAACCAGTTGCATTTTTTTATGCAAGTCGGGTGGATTCTTTGCTAAGTTTATCAGGTTTGTGAAGTGGGAAACTATGCGAAAGTTGAATTTAGTGGTGGAAAATAAATTCCTCTAGTTTTATTTAGATATCCCTACAGAGGGATTGTCATATTTTGCTTTTCAATATCTTACTTGCACACTGTCATTTGAACTTTATCCATTCTGTGGATATTTTTCAAATTATGAAATCATTTCTGGAATCCCCTTGTGTTCCTGTCCTCTAGGGCGGGTCAGTCAGTGGTTAACCTCAAACCTGAGATTTCATCAAGTATAAATAAGAGAGATTAAAGTCTGATGACTGAAGATGAAGCTATGGGGGTGAATTGGGGCATTCAGTTGGGAGACTATACTTTTTTGTTTCATGTCTCATAACACTGCCAGTGTTTTGTGGTAATGCATCAAATGCCACACTAATTACATTTCCCAGTAACAAGTGATGCAATATTATTTGGTTAGTTTTCATTGCCTCAGATCTTAGAAAAAACCGAAACATTTGCAAAGAAATAGCAAGAACATTAGATGCAGTTTGTTTTACCCGGTCATTTAGATATGCAACTAAATTAAACGAGAGATAATCAATACGTAATCATTTTGAAATAGGCTAGTGTATATAGCACTTCACTAGAAAAAGTGTTTCCAGAATCTAAACAATTTGTCCCCCATCTGATGTTTAATGAGCTACAGCTGACGTGGGAGACCGTTTTTCATATTTACTGCACCTTTTTAATAATCTGAATACCAGTATTAAGTTCTTGCACTGAGTGGTGTTCCACTTAGGTCTGCTAAATAATGAGGTTGAACCAGACTGTGAATGTGTGCCATTGTTGGCCTCCGTGCCGCTCTCCTTCCTCACCAGTGTGCTCCCCAAGGCCCTGTATATGCGGCTGGCTTCTTTCCTCCCTGATTTTGTTATGTCTACAGTCCCCCCCCCCCCCCCCCCCCCCCCCCCCCAATACGCTGCACTATTTCTGGCCTCCATTCATTTAAATGTACATGTTAAAAGGCGCTTCCAAGTGAAAGAGGCATAGGGCAAAAGAAGAGAGTGAAAAAGCAGGCGAGAGTCAGGCCGCCTATTAAATGCCAACAAAAATAAAAAGCTGTGGTGAAAAAGTTGGTGAACTGCAAACTTATTTTTTAGCCTCTGTATTAAAATAGAGACTAACCAGCTTGCCTTATGTAACCAAAAATATCCCAAATAAATTTAGTTTTGAGCCGTCGGTTCCAAACTTGTTTCCACTCTTTGCATTTGCTGACTGGTGTTTTGTAGCAGCAGGCTGAGTGGAGTGAGCAGCTGTATTTGGATGTCGCCAAGGCTTGTACCAACTCCAACATCCACTCAACTGTCCATGCAGGAGGGACGTATGAAGTGTGTCCTGCTGAGTAGACCCCAGCTTGCATACCAATATGTCATTACTGTGAATTTCTTAGAAGCATTCAGGGTAACCAACAACTAGTTCAATCAGGAGAGACCAGTGAATGATTAGTAGTTAACATTTATTATGACAGATGCTGCGTTAATGAGTTACACAGAAATTCTTTGGCGCTTGAACTCAACGAGGAGATTTGTGATCGAGTTGTGATTGCCCTGAGCGGCAACAATATAAATCCCCCCCGTGGAGTCCAGACACTGGTGGTGATGGTGGTTGATAGAATGATGAGTTGATGAATCTGCGGAGATGGGGAGGTGGAGGGTTGCGTAACAGCAGCTTGAACGAACTGAAGGTAGAGAGACAATCATATTTAAGAGAGAAAGCAGCAAGATGATAGGCTAACGATGTCCTTGTGTCGTTGTGCTATTGGCTAGAGACCAGCTGATCTAGACAGCTGATATGATTGACAGCCCCGAACAATAACCGCAAGGAAATAATGTGTGCCTGCATGAGGAGTGATGGCAGATGTATGGTAAATAAGCTATGGGCTTAGGCATGCAAGAGTATAGTCTTCCTGTCTGAACTTACGCTAGAGCTTCATTTGTCAAAGGCGTCATAAAATGTATTCAAGCAGTGGAATGAGCAACGTTTGTGTTATTTCTTGATATGCAAAGTACTAAAACAATAATGATAATGTACATTTACGAGCTGCTGGTGAGAATTACCCTCAATCACCAATGTGTGTGTGTGTGCTGACTTGACGGGTAAAGGGCGACAGTTTTGATGATCAGCAGAATACCTTTTACAGCTTTTCTTTATGACGCGCCGAGCAATAAATGGATTTAAACAAAGGTAAATTAATGGATATCTTGGAAAACCCCAGTCAGTATGTTACTAGTATTCACATTTTGATACCATGAGGAGTTTAATTTATGGCTTTTCTTTTTTTTTTGCGTTTTATTCATACATTGAGTTTTTTCTGAGTGTTGATCATTGGAATAACAAAAAATAATCTGCAAGAATGTGCATTGTGTCACCTGCGGGCTCATGCCCCCGACAGAGAAAGATAAAAACAAAACCGTGACGAAAACATTACTCCGTAGCACCACTAGAGGTTAAAAACTCCACAGAGTACCTTTAATAAGTAACTCCAGAAACGGGGGCAAATGTTAAAGTCTGACCTGTAGACCTTTGTCACGCGCACACACACACACACACACACACACACACACACACACACACACACACACACAGCTGGACAGCCTCCAGCTCGATGACTTGACAGCAGCTCCTAGTTGTCCATCGCTGTGTTTAGCAAGTCTGTCAGCACTCTGCAAAATGGGCCATGGAGTGACACACTGATTCTAATAAGGAGAATCCCTCTGAGACGGAGGGACAGGAGAATCTGTAAGGCGAACAAAATTCAGACTTTAACTGTGTTTGTGTGCGCGCGTGTGCGCGTTAGGATGCCAACATGTCTGCGTGGTAAAGCTTTTTTTGAGCCACTGAACTCTGCACACTGAGCCATTATTGTGGAGAGAACAGTATAGCTATAAGCTGCGTCATTGTGCGCTTGTCAATTTGTGTATGCCTAAAGAGACCAGAGGGGGGTTCTCACCCCAACGATGGCGTAGCCTGAACAGGCCGCAAACATAAAAGTAATTTATTTCACTGAGAGAGAACTCCCCCCCTCTCCTTCCTCCAGCTTTCTTTTTCTCCCGTGTCCTCCCCCTCACGCAACTCTCCCACTCAGCAGCTGTTCCTCTCACTTTCCGCCCTCCCTCCACCCCACCCTGCACCCCTGCATGCTCACCCACCTCCCCCAACCGGCCCCAGTGTGTGATGGCTTTGTTTTATTGTTGCCCAGCGTTCGGCAGGGGGTTCCCCCTGTCTGCAGTGGGGCAGGGCTCCGACCCCCCCCCCCCCCTCTGAACGCTGGTGTGTAGCAGCGTGGATGCCCACATAAGCAGAGGATTAGAAGAGGCTGTTGGACATTTGCTGTCTAAATGAGCTTCATGACATTTTAACGTCTCCCCACCCACACCCACTTTTAACACCTGTTTCAGATGTGGAACTGAGTTGAAACCACACTTTTGTGCTTAGGTTGCAGATTGCACTTGTATTACAATTACAGTCCAGGTATTTTGTTATACTGTGTCAAAAGGTGTTTAATATTGAATGTTAAGTTTGTGTTTCTCACACCTGGTTAGTACCCAGACCGCTTTGTCCACTTTGTGTTGATCTCATAAGCTGTAATTACAAGCGTTGTGTTTGACATTTTCCCCTAAATATCACCTCCTCCAAACTAGATTTTTATGGTTTGCTTAGCTTAAAAAAAACACGTATCGCATGTCTGCTCCAAGATCTGTCACGCTGCTGCCGAAGCGGCCCGAAAAATCCCCAGCCAAAGACGGGAGACAAACATCATTTATGTGTGGTGTTGACAAACGACTGTTTCCTGTACAGAGGAGAAAATATGTAGAGGGAGCGAAAAATCCGGAGCAGACTCTATTCCTGAAGTACAAGCCAAAAAGTACAGCACCCTCATGAAAACACGAGGGATGTGTGTTTACCCTCTAACCACCAATCAGCATGTCCTATATAGGAAGAGCCCCAGGTTGTATTCGTGTCAAAGTGTGTTTACTCAGGAAATGTTCTGTACACTGCACTATAGATTAAATGCCCCATTGCTCATGTTGTTGTTGTTGTTGATCCGGTTTCAGCTCATAAAGTAGTCATTACTAGGTTATTTCCTACAGTACATAAAGTCCTTTTCAACAGGTCTTTTGCTCAGATTCTGTTTATTTATTCTTTAATGTGTGTCTTTTCTTGACATTGTTGCACTTAGTCTAAAAAGGTAAAATAACTTTTATCTCAGTAAAAGCCTATAAGTAAAGCCAAATTAGCTTGCAGTTGAAGTATCCTGTGGAGGGTGTGAACTACTTTAAAGTGCAGACTTTAACAACATGTTATTGTGTACCTGGATCTGATTTATGGATATCTGTGGTGGGATGGTTTGGTCTGTGGTTTGAAAACCGTGGTGGTTTCCTGTTCCCTGAGTCTGCCCCACCACTGTACCCCCTTTGGCTTGCTGCTGGAGAGTGAGGAAGATAATGTCTGTTTACCCCGTAGGGGCCATTTTGAGCAGCTCTTGTCCTCATAGAAAATAACTACGAAAGTAAATGGCTATAAGCACCGGTAAAGTTTCTTAGAATTACGGGAAATGAAGGTTCATTGCATGTCTGTTTGTTAGGAGCGGAGTCATTCTTACAAGATTTATCCTATTCAGCTTACAGACTTGTTTTATTTATATGTGACATGTGGTGTGCAGTGAGCCGACAGCCTCTGGGCCTTGAAGGTTATGAGCTGTCCGGTGGCTTTTTTTTAAAAAGACTTCCTGACTTCCTGTTTTATTAAAGCTGACATGAAACAGACAGGCTGTAATGAGCCGTCATCTCCAGCACTCAGCCAAATGTCCAACTGTGCCAATAGAACTAACATACGGCATCTGTGCAGCTTTGTGTGAAGGCACGTGTGAATTGATGCATGTTAGGATATGCGAGTTTGTTTGTGGGTCGGAACTCCTGTGTGTGTGTGTGTGTGTGTGTGTGTGTGTGTGTGTGTGTGTGTGTGTGTGTGTGTGTGTGTGTGTGTGTGTGTGTGTGTGTGTGTGTGTGTGTGTGTGTGTGTGTGTGTGTGTGTGTGTGTGTGTGTGTGTGTGTGTGTGTGTGTGTGTGTGTGTGTGTGTGTGTGTGTGTGTGTGTGTGTGTGTGTGTGTGTGTGTGTGTGTGTGTGTGTGTGTGTGTGTGTGTGTGTGTGTGTGTGTGTGTGTGTGTGTGTGTGTGTGTGTGCGCGCGTGTGCGTGTGCGTGCGCAAGAATGTCAGGCTGTGTAACAGGTGGTATCAGCTCTTGTAGTTGGTCACTCGGTCCCAGAACAAAAGCTGTGGATATTTCTGAATGCTGGCTTGTGTCTCTAGCTGCTGCCTTAGTCTTTGTGCTGCTGTGTGTGTGTGTGTGTGTGTGGTCAGCTATATGGACTGGCCATTGTGCCCTTGGCCCTCAGCAGATGTGGTCTGAACAATGAGCAGGGTAAATAAAAGGAAGTTGTGTATAAATAGCCTCTTACGTCTGCATGATTGGAGTTCTTGTGCTGTGTGTGTGTGTGTGTGATCCTGTTTGATGTGAATGAATTCTACTTTAGGAAGTTGCACTGTTTTGACTCTCCACAGGTACAGTTTGCTGTTGTAATTTCCCAGAACAACGGTATTTCGTATGGCTTTGTTTTTCTAACTGATGTCTTTTCTTTTGTTGTGAATATGAGCTGCTCCAAAGCTCTACTTTCAGATATTTAATTTCCATCTATCAGCAATGCGATGGTTTACTTTACAGCGCTTCAAAAGCCTCACGGCAGGTCTTTATGAGCAGTGAAGCTCAGTTAGAAACTTGTCTCTACATCACATCCTGGTGATAAGTGCGCAGGGGAACAATGCTTAAAATACAGAACCCTCCTCCCTCTTCCATCCAGCTCTCTCCTTGGCTCTCGTGTATCCAGGCTACATATAGACCAGGGCCATACATTCTCACCAACGTCATCATCGCACACATGTCCATAAGACCTATGTGTTCTTGCTCAGTCACTTTTGCTTGTGAGGCAAGATACATGTGTCCATTCGTGCTGAAATGAGGAGTTCCTTGACGGAAGAAAGAGAAGAAGAATTAACAATGATTTTGGTTTCTGATCAAGTAATCTATCAAGCAAACCTGCAACATATGACCCATTTCACTGTACTGTTGGTAAGACAAAATAACACCTTCTAATAGTCACCTTTGGCGCTGTGAAATTGTGATACATTTCTGACATTTTATAAGCTTAAAGGTGCTCAATACAAAATTCCAAGCTTATCTATTGTATCCCAACAGCTCTCAGCATGGCTACAGCTGAGCCAGAGGTTTCTAGCTAGCAGTGCTAAAAGCGCTAACAGTGCAAACAAGGGCAACCGTGCTGACAGAGCTAACAGTGTTTACCCTACGGGTGGGTGCTACGCCTCCATGACGATGTATGCTTTAATCGGCGTACGAGCGCAGTGCAGAGCAGCGGCCAAGAGCTAACTAGCGGTGCACGCTCGCATGCACGAACACGGCACGACTATGTCAACAAAGCGATGAGAAGCTCGGATAACCACACATAGGGAGTGCGCTGCCTGCTCAGAGAACCTTTATTGATTACTGTAAAACAATCAAATGAAAATAACTATCAGTTGAAACCCTAATATCAAGAATAATCAATAATATATGCAGAGGGTTCATTGATAAGCTTCATAGTTTTGAGTATAGTGCAGTGTATTAAGCTATGTGTGTTTTAATTGTCAGTTTTGTTAAATCATTTCACACAGGATGTGATGGTTTTGATTTGGTTTGTGATGGAATCTCTCTATCTGCCTCTCTCATCCTACATCCAGAGTTCTGTTACAGCTCCATGGGGAAGTGTGTGTGTGCGTGTGTGTGTGTTGTGGGTTTGGGGGTTTGGTGCTGGGCTCGGCCGGCTGGGTGTTTCCACTGAAGTCAGTGATGGCCTATATTATAAGCAGCACACTTCAGCTGAAACATAATACAGGTGGCAAAACACTGCAGTGAACCTAAAGACAGATCGCAGAAAGAGAGGGAGGAGCTAGTGGAATGGAAAAGATGTCTGATTTTAAATCGTGAGACTTGGGCCTGTGGAAGTTTTCAAAGATTCAAATCAGTTTGGAAATACTGCTTCAGTAAATCTGCGTCAGATGTTCTGTGTGTACTCGCTCCCATTTTAACGCAAAAAAACCCCAAAATATTATAGTTCTCCGAGAGGGACCACAGTCATAGTGCTCTAATATCTCAGTGTTCTGTGTTGGAGACTGTGGATTCATAATATCATCTTCTTTTCTCTTGGGGGTAGAAAGTGCTATCAGGGTGTCTGAGGGTGTTGACGTATTTCCTTCCTCTTGGTCACATCTGGGTCGAGTTAAGATGTGCCACTAACATCTGTAAACACAAGGGGAGGAACCTTTTTCCAGTCCCAGGGCCTTTTTTAACAACTTAATTTAGAAGGACTGTAGATGAATTTGCAGTGTTGGTGTCCAGCTGTTATTACAACGACATGTGACCTCATACTTTTCTCTGTCAGCTGGGCCACAGTTTAGACTGCTGTTTATACAGTAGCTTGTAATTGAGAGGCTGCAGATTCCTGGAAAAGCACCGGCCACGGCTCATGTTACTAAGCAACTATTAAAAACCTGTTATGCTAATACCTGAAATGAATATCACTCCACAGTTTAATCTCTCCATAAGCTAGACTACATCTGTGAGACATTCACCTTAATGATAGTCTGCAGATAGTCTCACACCAGTATGCCAGGGCTAGATGTATGTCAATTGTTGTCTATCAACACAAATAAAGTCAAAGTAATTGGCCTAATCTGCATCATGTCTGCAACTTTACTTTGTGCATGCTTTTGTGTGCACATATTAATTCCCCTGAAGGAAGAAATGGGAGGCTGTTGTGGAAAGGTTTCATGTATTTCTTTTG